>OX451216.1:3950420-4197920 GCA_949628195.1 Phasia obesa
GGGTATTTTTTGTATCATAAAATATTTCTAAGACGTAACTGTTGAGCTCAACAGTTGGCAACAGTTTCGCAGCAGTTGAACTCAACAGTTACGTTTTATGAACGTGCCTAATGGTACCTCCTGTTCACCAAATATTTATTAGTAACAGAAATTTTGATAAAATACAACTCGGTTGCTATCACGGCAAATTTGTCCATTGTAATGCCAATGCCATGAAAATAACATCTCTATGATTAAGATAATTTCTTAAGTGAATTCTATTATCTATATATATAATAAAATAGTAACTCATTTCCTGTCTGTCTGTCTGTCTGTCTGTCTTTCTTTTTTTGTGTTCGCATCACGTAAAAAGTACTGGATGAATTTTAACAACATTTTGTGAGTAGGTACCTTAGTATCCTGATTCCAATATAGATTACTTTTTTCCGCAAAAATATCTTATTTCTAAGAGAAAGTGGAGAAAAAGCAGTGAAACTACGCTGATTATTTACCGATTTAAAGGCACTGCATACTTTAAGGCATCTTTTATTTTAGAAAGCGAAATTTTTAAACATGGTTACGCAACAGATGGCGCTGTTTAAAATAATCACAAAATTAATTGAAAGCGGGATATTTTAAACACGGTTGCGCAACAGATGGCACTGTTTTGAAATAATGACAAAATATGAATTACTTAGTGCCAAATAGCCAATTGAATAAATTTTGTATTTGATTTGTATTTTTACTTTGTGGAACTACATATGTACATTGTTATTAAAATATTTCAAACACGTTTTACAGAGCTTTTCAATAATTTTTAGAACTTTATATAAAAAATATTGTCAGGATGTACACAAAGTGTGTGGGCACTCATAAATCTCTTCACAATAAAAAAAATAGAAACAAGCTGAACTTTTGAAAATTGTCTGAAAGTTTTATTTATAAGCCGCCCACTGTATCTACCTTTAAAAGTTGTTTTATTGCTATTGAAGTAACATAAACTTTTGAACAGTGTGCGAAATCCCTTGATTTTTATTTCAGTATTGAATCGTTGTTAACAAATTAAAAATTAAAATAACTCTAGATTTTTTCATTGCTTTTATTTATTTATTGTAAATTGAATTTTTAATAAAAATAATTAGTTGAGACAAGTTAAATTAGTAAATCTCATGATTAAAAAGTATAGTTGATAAGAGTATGTTTGTTGAAATCGTTCGGCAATTATAAACTTTTTCAATATGAAAATTAATCTACTGTTTTTTATTTGTTTACGATTAGTAAGTATATTTGTGTAATTGTTGTTATAGGAATTGTATAACCTAAAAACGTTATTATTGGTTTATTATCAAAAATAGTTTTGATAAATATAAAAAATAATTTGATATGAACTCTTGAAATTAATTGAGCGTTATTTCGATATTGTACATTTTGAAACAAACGAAAACAAAACGAATCTGTAAAGCCTTACAGGGTCTGATCAAGCGAAGAGAAGCAGTTAGTTTTCGGTAAAAATATATATATATTTTATTTAATTACTTTTATACTTCACAAGTATATTTGAAATGTAACAAAATTCAATAAATTTCTCAGATTTCTCTCACTTTTCATCTTAAATATAAAAAAATATACGATTATTGCTGGCGCAATGATTATTCTCTGCTTTCAAATTTAATTAAATAAATCAACGAAAAATCACCTATTTCGAGAAACTTCCCAAATAATTGTTGATGTTAAAAAATAAACAAGTATTTAACAAGAAAAATCTTGTTTGTCTATATTATTTTAAAAACTTAATATTGACTTACTCGTAATTATTTGAGAAAAAAAAATTATGGGAAATTTTAAATATCACATTTGATTTAATATTGATAAACATAATTCTTAAATAATTTCTCAAAAATGTCTGTTGTGTAAATGGAAAAAATAGTCGACCTTAAACTGTCTAAAATTTTAATCTACAGTAGAGGTCTTCCTTTTTAAAAATTTGCAATTTTGCCTTATTTACAGAAAACAAATTAAGACGAAAAACAACAAGAAATTTTTGCTAAACTGATTTTATAAAAGAACACTGTAACTACACATACACAGTAACATATGCATACATATGATTATATACCTAGCAAAGCCAAATCAAACGTTGCTTTTTCGTTTAATATCAAGCACAGTTTTCAAACTTGTTTCATAGGTAGACAGGGATTTTAATAAAGGTATTTAATTATTGATACAATTTAATAATAAAAATTATTTTAAAGTATAATTTTAATTTAATTTATATATATATATATATATATATATATATATATATATATATATATATATATATTAGTGCCTAATTACATTATGCAACTTTTGTCGCTGCAATCTTTCTCGTTTCTTCTTTAATATTGCATTTGTGTTTATATCGTGCAATTTTTATTGCAGCAACTTGTATGGATGTATACATTTGTTTACATTTTAAACTTAAAAATTAAAACTACGAATGAGAGGACAAAACTAATTTCAAGAGTACATGCATATATGTACCCTTTTTAATTCCTCTCTCCACTCTCGCTTACTAATGAAGAATTGCAGCGACATTAGTTGCATAATGTAATTCGGGACTTATTTAAAAATGTTTTTTTAAGTTTTTCTTAAACCTAAGAACAATAGTCAAGTTATTTTAAAAATTGTGTTGTATCAACTTGAAATATGCGATGTTTACAACTAAACACTACTCAAAGTAGATAGATACGAAAAATGCTGAAGAAGGATATACTCGTATCTAGTGTCTAAAAAAAATTCAACCGCTTTCTTTGAAAATGTTCGAGTAGTTAGAAGAATATTCGAACTTGAATCTACTTAAGAATAATTACTTTGTATGTTAAAACTTGCTTTAATATAAAAACGGTTATTGAAAACAAAAAATACAATAGCTGTATTCAGTGTTCGATGCAAATGGTCTTGAAAAAGTGCAAATGCGTAATATCAAAGCTTTTCTGAAAATCCAACAACAAAATTCATATTGTTTTTGTTAAATTTGAATGGTATGACTATTTGCACTTTCGAAAGACTATTTGAATACCGCTAATGATATAAAAAATGTTAATTAAAAACAATAGCCAGAATTTGAGCAAAAATGTCTCTTTTTGTTGCGATTCAATTTCAAAGCCTTACCACATTACAAATCAAAAGTTATTTATTAGCAAAAGCATTTACAGGGTGTCTTATTATTATTTTGTAGGGCGATACCGAAGCAGACCACTAACTTCATAGGACCCTTTTCGATTCCCTTTCTTTTCTCAATGATTTTTGGTATCCGACTGGAAATTTGCGAATACCTTACTTTCACCGAGTTTTGTGTTGTCAGAATGGCGACTGATAGACGTCGACATTCTTCCTCATCACAGAGTCTACGGTAATTGCTAACATTTGCTTAAGGCTAAGGTCTCTATAGCATTAACATTTAATATTTGTCTGCCCTTAGTCCAAATCCTTTTTATGTTAACCTCTCTCCAGGCACAATCTGCAAGTGTCGTCTTACCTCGATTTTATATAATACTTGAGATAATACTTGAGAGTCTATGATATGTCACTCTCTAGATCTTCCTGCCAACTTATAGTGAAAAATTTCTGAGCCTTTGCTGGGAATCGAACCCACAACCCCGGACCCCGCACACTACCTACTAGCACACCGAGAGATGTAGAGTACATCTTAATAAGCATCTTATTTTTAATTACCATGCGGCCCTATTTTTCTCTTAATTTTCACCATGTTCTTGTTGTTTGTTTTGTGTATGAAGTTGCTTTTTATTATTTCACAAATTTTTACCAAAATAACCTCAAAACATTGAAAAAAAATTAGCAGAAAATGAATTTTAAAATGCCTTGGCTCTCCATTTTAAAAGATCTCCTACTTTCCTTCTCTTAGAAGTGAAGCATGATATTTTATTTTTATATCTCTCATTTTGTATGGCAAAAACATAAATTTGTATTGTTAGATTTCTCATTTATAAAAAAACAAAAGTTCACTTAATTGCCCTTTATCTAATTTAGCGCTGCTTGCCATTGCTATGTTTCGATAGACTGATTTTTAATGCCCTAGTCTATAAGCCTGGAGGCTGAGGGTTCCTAAAAAAATAAAAAATAAATTTAAATATTTCAATTAAAAATTAAAAGAACAATAATAATAAAATAAACTTGTTCAACATTTTTTTTTCTTAGTTTTTGCTACGAACAGCCTCTTAAAGGAAATAAATTGAAGCAGACAATTTTCAGAAGCCTTTTTAGAACGGTTACCGGCACATGGGAGAGTGGAAATCATGCTTCGCAATGCCAACCTGTTTAAAAAATATATGAAAATAGAATGCGAATGGAAGGCGTTGTGCCTCCAAAAAAGGAGTTAAGAGGCCTTCATACTCCTTCTTTTTACTACTGGGTCATTTGATTTTCGTTGACAGGCGTGCCGAATAACATTATGCAACTTTTTTTTTCTTCTTCTCGTCAATCTTTCTCGTTTCTTCTTTAATATTGCATTTGTGTTTATATCGTGCAATTTTTATTGCAGCAACTTGTATGGATGTATTCATTTGTTTACATTTTAAAATTCGAAATTAAAACTACGAATGAGAGGACAAAAGGAGTTTCAAGAGTACATGCATATGTGTAACCTTTTCAATACCTCTCTCCCCTGTCGCCTACTAATGAGGAATTGCGGCGACAAAAGTTGCTTAACTTGGCACTTTGTCGATGTTGCGCTAGCAGAAATATTTTTTTCAATACTCGTGAGTATAAGAAGTCACAAAATAGGTACGACTGATCTATAGGTAAACAGTTATGGTTGAATTTTAAACTTATTCCTTTTTTATTAATTTATAATCGAATAATGGTTCTGTAATTTTTTGACAAAAATGTTATTTTAGTTCATTTTTAACACAATATAAACAGCCTACGAAAAAAGTCACATGTAGATGTTTTTCGTTGTAACACCGTATAATTTTTTTGCTTTTGTACTTACTTTACAGCAAACCAGTCCGTTTATATTTGGATATTTTTTATTTAATTGTTGAAATCGGAAACTTTGTTATAACATACATACATACATATGTATGTATATATAATCACGGATGGATTTTAGTTTTTATACAAAAAATTTATTTTATTAAATTAAACAACAAATATCATTGTAGAATTTTATATTCACAATTATTTTGATTACATTTGTCTTCTGTTCTTATGTAAACATGTAAACTGAAACTCACTTTGCCGAACGAGTAATAACGAGTTTTATTTAATTCTTTATTTATACACCCCTAAAACTGTTTGATAATTGTTTCTTTTATAAATTTATTATCCTCTCTTTTTTATTTAGTAACACAACAAGATATCACTATATCAGTTCAACCAAATGTAGGATCAGACGAGGTAAATGTATAAAAAATATGCGTAACCACTTTGGAAAATTTTTAATAAATTTGACAAGAAATATGTTACATATTTTAAGAATTATATTATATTATTGATACATTGCTGAATATTTTAAGTATAAACATATCTAACTTAATGAATATTTGCTCTTTTAGTGGCTCCCCAAATTTTCTTCTACATTTCTCCCGTCTGAACGCACCTAAAGTATGTTGTTGTCGTGTTCTATTAAAAAAAACTGCACTTTTCTTATGTTCATTTTTTTTCCTTTTTTAAATTTTCCACATGATATAAAAACAAACTTAAGCGAACCGCGTAGTCGAGTGGTTTGATAACGACTGTTTTTATTGCTGACAGTAAACGTACACCAAATTACTGAAAATGACTACAATGGCAAGAGCAACAACAGGCAGATATATTATGAGTAATACGAAACTTTGATAACAATGAATGATATATTTTCTAATGTTAGTGATACTTATGAGTTGATGCACACGAGTGCGATGTTGCTGATACATTTTCTCTGAGAGTGCACGCTGACATATATTGAGTGATCAACGAAAGAAAGAGAACTATTAAGAATTTAAATTTTTTTTGTTTGTAATTTTTGTTATTACGGATTTATTACTGATGAAATTACTAATAACAAAAGAGATACATACATACATATATCTTATTTATTTTAATTTCATTTCACAACTCTAATTTAACAAAAGTCTAAATATTAATATTAACAATAATGTAGTAAATATTAATTTTATTTTTTAATTTTCGGTTGTTTATAGGTCGATTATGGATGGAAACCAAACCTCAGTTGCGTTGTCAGTTGCCGAAATTGTATTACGTATAGCAACTGGCAACTAAAACTTGTTAATTTTATTTGCAAAAATGGCAACCATTATTTTGTCGTTGCTGTTGATTTTTTTCACAGATTATAAAGTAAAAACTGCACTAAGGCTGAAGAGTAAGTTTATTTTTTCATCTCATTTTCATTTCATCTCATCTGCGTTTCTTACGTCATTCCACACATAGCATTTGCAATGCAACAAACGATTAACGATGATACGAATTCTTATAGACACATATTTTATCAGCACTTGGTTCCAGCTTTCCAACTTTTAATGAAAATGGTCGAAAAATAGCTGCGGGTATGAAACGTGAAACTTCATGTTCAAAGGGGGGTTGTAATTTAAAGGAGGATATTTAGGTGGATGAGGAGTAGTGTATATTTGCCGTTGAGATTTATCGCCTTGGATGAAACATGATGATAAACTTGCATTAAATTTAATAGTCTATTTAGGCACATTTTGGTTATTAATTATAAAAAGAATCAAAACTGTAGAAATAAAATAATATTTTTTTGTATTTTCTTTGTTATTTATTAAAAACTATGTGATTTATATTTATTTCCAGTTGCTAGACTGTAATAGCATTATCGATAACTTTTGTTTCCCAATTGCGTTGCCTTTTGACAATGTAACTAATTTTCGGTTGCCATCTATAATCGACCTATTAGTAAATTATATTTTTTTTTTGTATTTTCAATTATTTGGTAAATTTTCGATGTTTTGGAAGTTTTCAGTTTTTTTGTCTTGCTAAATATTAATTTTTAGTGATAAATTTATTTATTGTGAAATTTAAAGTTTCCGATAAACTTTCCATTTCTTGGTGATATAGCGAATTTTTTTTTTATTTTTCGATTTCTTGATGAAATGAAATTTTGGTGAATTTTCCGTTTTTGGTAAAATTATAATTTTTTGGTGAATTTTCCCAGTAAAATATTGTTTTTTCAGAAAAAATTTTTTTATTGGAGAAACATCATAATTTTGGTTTAAGATTCGATTTTTATCATAATGAGCTTCGAAATTCACCAGGACTTTTCAATTTTTGTGATTTTTTTGTTGACTATTTAAAGACTTTTAGATTATTTTGTGATTATTAAAATAAAGATGTTTTGGTGAAATTTTAACTTTTTAGTAATTTTTTCATAATTTTCTGATATATGTTTTTTAAAATTAATTTTCTATATCTTTTTTAATATCAATATCAGTCAAATTTAAATTTACAATATTTTCTAAAAATTTATATTTTTTTAAATGTAAATTTTTAAATAAAATTTTGATTACACTGCACAGTGGGGAAAATCGAAATATTTTTTGAAATTACGCAGCCATTTGTAAAGGGCTAGGCCGATTGATCTAAAATTTGCCATGGGCTTAGCAGAGAAGTATGTGAGCTTAAGTTTTGACAGCCGAGCACCATCAACTTGCCAGTGGGGGTGGTAAGTGATCTTAAAGTAGGGTACCTCTTACCTGCAAATTCTTTCAGAGCTTGGCATTTCTTAAATTTTTGCTTGCTAACTAAGAGACAAAATTTAAAAAATTTGCTGAAAAATCGAAAATTTTAAAAAAATTTTATAACTCACTCATTTTAAAACATAATTTATATATTAGGTATTTGTAGATTTTAAGGTTTTTTTAGGTATTACCTAGACCTTTAAGACCATGTATATATATATATATATATATATATATATATATATATATATATATATATATATATATATATATTTAATTGAAGAAATGCCAAGCTCTAAAAGAATTTGCAGGTACGAGGTACCCAAATTTGAGACCACATAGCGCCACCCCTGTCAAATGGATGGTTCCCACCGTCAAAACTTAAGCTTCGATACTCCTCTGCTATGCTCATGTCTAATGTTGAATCAATCAGCCTAGCCGCTTACAAATGGCTGAGTTTTTTCCAAAATATTTTGATTCTGCCCCACTGTGGACTGTAAGTAAAATTCCAACTTTTAAAATGACAGCAAAAAACAGAAAATCTGCCACAAAATTCAATAGTATTTTACGTTGAATTATCGAGTTTTGATAGAATTTCTAGTTTTCTGGTTAATTTTGAATGTTTTGATTTTTCGATAAATTTGCATTTTTTGTAAAATATCAAATCTATGGTGAATTTTATTTTTTGATTTTTTTCAGGAAAATTCAGTTTTTATGAACTTTTCCATGTTTCGTAAAATTTAAAATTTTTTGTAAATTATTATATTTTTTGTTTAATTTATATACTTTGTTACTTATTTAAGAATTTGTTTTTGGACAGGTTTTTTAAATTTTATATTAAAAATTTTTCTAAATTTTCTACGACAAATTGGTACACTTATAGTTCTTTGAAATGTCATCTAAGGTCTTAAGAAAACTTAATTTATTGAAGGGTACCTAAAAATCTCATACATACATATATATGTATGCATATCTACATACATACATATGTATGTGCGCACATACATAAATTTAATTTTTTTTCTGTTTTTTTTTAGAATAGCTTTACTTACACTATTTTGATGTACGTATGTATGTATGTATGTACATGCATACTTGTTAGATAATAGACCGGTCACGAAAAGTCTTTAGCCCTTTCATGTTAAAAAATAAATTTATTTTTGTTTAATGGAATATATTAATGTTCTTTTGACAAAATAGCTTAAATCGCCATAGTTTTGTCCTCACTTTTGAATATTTTAAAAATTATAATAAAGTTTTTTTTTTGTTAAAAAATTACAACTATAAATAACTACTACCTTTTTTACCCGTCGTTTACCTGGGTCTAAAGTTAGGGTTTTTCTAATCACCGGGTAATTATTATTTTGTAGGGGGGATACCGAAGCAGAGCACTTACTTCATGGGTCTCTTTTCGACCCCCTTCGTTCCTCAATGATTTTTGGTATCCTTACTTTCATCGAGTCTTGTGGTGTCACTAGCCTTTTAATCTCGACTGAAGTGATTTCAGAATGGCGACTGATAGACTAGCACACAACCTAATACACTGGATAATAATGTTAAACCTTGACAACTAAACACTTAATAAACTCTTTTTGAAATCAGTATTTTCGCATTTAAAACATTTGGTAAGATCTATTAGGTCCGAATAATTAACTCTGCATCAAGAATATATAAAAAAAACCAATTACAAAAACCAATTCTTCTCTACTGAGAAGAATTGAGTCTGAGTTTTAAAACTTTATTAACATCGGTTCAGTCGTATAAATATGCAGCAGCATAAATATGGTCGTTCCAAACCCCCTGGGAACAAGTTTTGATAGCAAACATAGTCTATTGCATCTTCTAGAAAAGGAGCCATCCATGTTTCCAATTTTGAGTCGACTGAGGCGTATACAAAAATTATATTTCATACAAGTCTCTTGGACCTTCTAGAGGATAACCTATAAGTAAATGTTTCAAACTTTATTAAAATCGATTGAACCGATTTTCTAGTTTTTTGTTCTAGTTTAATCCAAAATTGGCTTGATTGTACAGGTGGGCGTGGCCGTTCAAACTAAATATTAATTTACTTTTTTCAATAGACCTATAATAAGTAGAATCCTAATAGTTGTTATACATAACATTCTTGGTATCAAGCAGAATCGGAATGTTGGTGTCTCCAATGCAAAATAATAATTAATTATCATATGCATATAAAGGCCATGATTAACTATTATACTCAGTCCTACGATCTGTCAAAAAATGCATGTGTGCTCAAAAAGTATGATAGTGTGGGAAATAAATGTATGTAATCGACACACTTCTTGACAAGTCGTACGATTTGATAATCTTTTGAAAAAATTCATAAAATATTGTTTTTCCATGCGATCAGAGTTTCAAAAACTTGTTTTGTATGATAGTGTGGCATCTACAACGCTATTTTAAACGATTTTTAAAGTGAGACAGAATTCTGTCAGATATTTGGTTGTGAAGGATATTGAAGCCTGGCCTTAAGTATCTGAAGAATTATCAAAGCTAGGGTAGAGAAAAATTGAAACAGTGGCCGTTGCTTATACTTAAATGTATGTATGTATGTATGTATGTATGTATGTATACATTTTTTATTATGCCTGTAGCGAAACTATTTCGCCCTACCGGTAGTCTCGCTACACCGTGCTGGCTTTTTTGTAAGTAATCGAAAAAATACATGGTTTGCGTTTCTCTATTTCTTTTTACCAAAACTATTATTTCAAAAGTCTAACACAGACTGAACTTCTGATTTACTTTAGATTGCAATCTTAATTGAAAACTTCGAAAAAATCTTAGCAAAACTGAACCTTTTAAACAAACTTATTTTTATCTGTTAGTGCATTTTGCAAAACGTTTTTTTATCAATTTAAAAAGATTTAAATCAATTTAAATATATTATCTAAAAATAGCCTTTGTACTAAAAAAAATGCATGTTAAATTAATCTAATTTTTGATACTTTCTAATATTGTTACAAGTGCAAATTTAGTGCATCATAATACTATTATAGATCATTCAGAAAGAGTTAAAATATTGACTAGGCTATTCAATAGATGAAAGGCAGATGTGGAATAAGATTAACGTGGGCACCTGCCGGTTGGCCTCAACCCACGGTGGGATCGACCGTGCACCATACCTACATAAATCGATCTTAAACCACAACCACCACGTATACCCCCGAAGGGGACCTCACCAAAAACCGGTCACAGAAAGGATAGGCTCTCTGTGGGGCTACCGATTCCCGTGGTACCAGTCCTTTGGGCACTGGTCGGGCCTCAAAGAGGACCCGTGTAATAAAACAACAGACCTTTTCTTCCAGTTTTAGGTTCTAGGAACCCTAGCGTCTGGTGCCCCTATTTTCCCCGAGTGAACCCCGTCAAAGCATTTACAATCTTCTGCAGTGACAATTGGAACCCCCGGGGGGTAGATTGAAGGCATTCGTCTTGTAGATTATGTAAAAGAAAGTCGTTCGAAATGGTAGACAATATTCTTCGTATACCGAATAACATGAATTATACTCTAGCCGATTTTGATTTCAATCTTTCCACGAATTTCGTAATATTATGCTGCAAAAACTGCATGTAGTCCATTCACAAACTATAAATGTGTTCCATAAGGGACCAGAAGAACTTAATCCAAATATATGATGGGAAAGTGTTCTGTTTATTATTGCGATCTCCTAAGGTAGTGTCATATTATACAGCTTTGTATTCCATTGTATTACATTGTAAAAATATCATAAAGCACCAGTTATACTCCAAAAAACAATCTAAATATATCGCTTCTAATGCAGGACCGTAGTGAAACAATAAATTTATCTTCAACTAGCTGTGCCCACACACGTTGTGTGCGATTTTGTTTTGAAAGTAATCAACACCAAATTTTAAAACTCTTATGTATAAAGTTACCCATCCCTGAATAAAACTCTGAAATATACATATGTATGTATTTATATAAAATTATAAAAATTATTGTAAAGCTTTGTAATAGACAGAAAGGAAATGAGCTACTCATTAATTTAAAACAGTACTATTGCGCAACCGTGTTTAAAATATCCCGCTTTAAAAAATAAAAGATACCTTAAATTATGCAATACCTTTAAATCGCAAAAAATCGGCATACTTTCACTGCTTTTTCTTCACTTTCCCTTGGAAATAAAATATTTTTGGTACTAAGGTACCTCCATCCAGTAGTTTTTACGTGATGCGAACACAAAGAGAAAGGCAGACAGGCACGGAATGAGTTACTGTTTTATTATAATTATGTATAGATAATGCAATTGCCCATGAATGCATTATATAAGACTATATGGTAGACACCGAATTTAAGCTACAATGGCTAAGATGATCCATGAAAACCATGCTGCCTACATGATGGACATTTAAATATGGTTGTAGGAAGCCAGACATAATGAAAAATTTTCTATTTTCTATTGTGCAAATCTTTTTATTTCTCTAATGTCTTAGATGAGTAAGAAGGTTTGTTCCAACGCAAGTTTTAGTAAAAAATAAGAAAAGTTCCAAAAACCTAAAATTTTTTTTTTAAATTGTTATTTTAAAACATCTTTTTAAACCAATTTTTTATTTGGATTTTTTGACTATTTTTTTTTAATTTTCTTCTCTTTAAAATAGGTTGAAAATGGTTTATTTTTATTAAAAAACCTAAACAAAAGCATAATTTTTGCAGTATTATTTTTTGACACCAATTAGTTTATCGCAAATTTTACACAATCCGATTATTAACCCACTAAAGCACAACTCACTTATTTATTCGTCCGAATAACCGATTAAAACTGAAATTCGAATAATTAAAAACCTCAATATTGACTAAAAGATAACAACCACATCACATCAAATAAAATAACGTAATAACAAATCGAGATTTAAATTATACTTGTAAGAAAACATAGTCAACGTTTGTAAAATAACATTTTTATCAGTTATTTTTCAGGGTGTTTGATTAAAAATTTACAGAATTAAAAAAACGGAGTAGAGATAAGGTTGTAATCCTTATAAACTTTAAACATTAAAAATTAAATTCTTTTCAATTATTTCAGTTTCCATTATTTAAACTTGATTCCTGATAATTGCAGATCAATTTGTATATGAATTTTAATAGAAACTTTAAGAATTCATTAAATTTTTTCAAAGTTTTTGCGTTATTAAGGATCTTTTCTCTGTAAGCTGTATGCTATAATTGCATATTTATTTGAAAAATACAATTGGAAGAAAAAAATCTGGTTACTATAGTTTGGATAAACCTTGTTATTAGGAATATAAAAATATAATAATAACCCAAAACAGATAGAAACCTGCAATTTTTACAGAAGATGTATTACAATAGCCGCAGGAACAAATAAAAATAGAATAAAGTTCAAAATTAAATAATCACCCCTTTTCTATTTGACGTTTTTTGTCGACGAGTTTATATTCGTATTTCCTTTGTCGACATCAACATTTATCGATGACGATGATGTTTATTTTCATTTGGTATTTTGTAAGAAAATGTGACGTCGAAATTTGTTTGTGTCGACGACGATTTTGTCGTGTTTTGTGGTTTTTATAAACAAATAAGGCACCACAAAATTCAAAATGGAAAATATTTTAATGACAAGTTCGAACCAATTCGAAAAATTAGTTGAAGAAATGGATATTATAAAAATTAAAAAAATTTTGACTACAGGCCTGGCGAGACTTAAAATTTAGGGTGAACTCAGATACCTTCTCCTAATTGTGAATAAAATCAAAATTTGTGCATCGATTTTGATGAAATATGGCTTATTTTATTTGTAATGCCCATATATCCGTATTTATGAACAACTACAAAAACTTTTAATTTTTTCCGGTATTCAATTTTTTATAAATTTTCAAAAAGATACATATTTTTCTTTTCCGTAACTAATTTCCGAATAATTCCAAAACTGTTACAAATGGTATGTTTAAATCAGATGAACCGTTCTCGAGTTGTGATGAAATATACGAATGTGAATTAAACGACTGATATTTGCCACATCTTTTTAAAAATATCGTCGTGATAGAGAAAAAAACTGAAAGCAGATTCTTATTAATCATCATTATGAAGCAATTTATTCCACTTTTTTTAATTCGATTTTTCTACAGAACAGTGTAATCGATAAGATGTTGACGTCGTCATTAGACTATTAGGGAATACCAAATTATAATCGGCTCAAAAGTGATGATAATGTTGCCGACGCCAAATATAATAAGTTTGAATGAAATTGTTTCTGACTGGAATTATATTCGAAGCCAGAATTTACAAGTTCAGCATTTTAATATAATATATTACAAAATATAGTTTTAAATATCATCTCCGTCGCTACAGGATTCTTCACACTGGAATAGTTCAAGCACAAATACCTCTTAATTTTGTTCTATTCTTTCTGTAATAACGGGGTGATTATAAACGGTTAATATATTTTTAATAGTCAAAAATTCACAAGAGTTAGATTTCACTAATGTTAAACCTTTTTGTGAAGGACATCGTTACTGGTTATTTGTTAGGTGCGGTTGGATAGCGCTTACGATGCGAGAACATACATATATGTATATTTAAATAACGTCACTATCGGAAACACCCTTTAATTTTTAGTATTTATTGTTATAGCCGTCGTAATAATACACTTTTGTGAAAATTTCAAGAGTCTAACTATTACGGTTACGGAAAATGATCTGAAGTGAACTGATGAGCTGAAGTAAAGTGGTGAGAGGAACTTAGTAGCTGACCTGAACAAACGAGTTGATTCAAATAGTGAGCTGGGCTGAACTAAGGAGCTTAACTGAAATAAGGAGTTGATATATGGCTGAGTTGAAGCATACAAAAGAAAACCCCGTTAAAAAACAACGTTCAATTAAGAACTAGTCTAATGTGTAAATTTTAAATGTGTGTTAAAAACACAATGAAAATGTATAAACAAGTGCACGTTCAATTTAATCTTTATCTTCCTATTTGCATTAGAATCAATGGTGTCTAATTACTGTTTGTCGCATGCAGACTGATTTCAGTTTGTGATCGGATTATCACAACTTACTAGACCAACAAATTAGATATTTTAACTTAAATGTTCTATTGATAAATAGAGATTTAATTTGAACTCATACAAAGTATTTGTGTCAATTAAATGATAAAGAAAGATATAAATTTGTAGTAAAACTGACATTTTTGTTTGGTGTTGTATACTTATCATTTTTGAATTTCAAGACTGTTATAAGTTAGAACTTTACGTCAATTTTTAACTAAACTTTTTCTGATACATAAATAGTTAAAAGATTCATCATATAACGTGCAAAGAGGAACAAATTTATTTGCGCGGAATAATTGCTTCAGTCCTAAAGCTGATCTAAATTTATAAACTTGTGTAATTATAATGATCGAATTTCGAACACGTATTATTTTTTTATATACAGTTTTGACAGTTATACTAAAATTTTACTTTTAGTCCTAAGATATGAGCAGCTATTGTTAGTTCACATATTTTGAAGATGCATACAATAATTAATATGAAGAAAAAAAAAGTCATTTAAATTGTGTACATTCGAGTGTTTATCTATAATTTCTGATGGATGAGACATTTTCACAGGAAAAAGTGTCCTATATTTGAACCGAGGTAGTAACCACAAAACTTTATTAAAATTCCTCCGGTAGTGAATGCAGAAAGACAGAAAAATTCTAAAAAATAGTGTTTCATTATTTATTTATTCTGCACCAGCAACAAAAACCCCGGTCCTGTTAGTTTCGCTATTTAACAAAGCATTCGTTATCGTGCTTAAAAATTACATTTTCTTTTATGCATATTTTACCAAATTTTGAGTCCAGTTTTAGACAGCGCCTCTAAACGTGATATAAAACGTAATTAAATAAGTTGTTACTCATATTTTTGATGTGTGGAATTATGTAATTTATTTAATGGCCAATTAGGCTTACAAATTACAAATGGAAGATAAATAAACTTAAACTTAAATAAAAAATAAATTTAATGAGCGATATTGAAAAAATGAAATAAAGAGCCTGAAGACCTGAATTTATTGGATAATTTAATTAATCCGATATCTATGTACCTTGAATATTGTTTTTGCCACTCCTTCTTTAGATGTTAAATCGATGCTTGTAGTGCAGTCAATGACTTTACCTTAGAATTTTTTACTTTAGAGAATTGAAATTTTTTTAAAAAATGTCTAACGAAAATGATAACAAAGCAAATTTTGCCTGCAAAGCGATTGATACATATGATGGCGGAATAATCAGTAATTTTGTTTTTTGACTTGTTTAATTTGCAAGTTTTTTTTATTTGTTTATTAGTTGTATGTAATACATTAAGACTTTAATTTAGATTTTGTTTTATGAGATTATTAGCCTTATTAAGCTGTTGCAGTCTTATTCCGATATTTCTGAATCTCTCTTATTGTGTAGTCTTTTAAAGTATTTAAAAGATATAATGTCTTAAAATATTTTCGATATTTGAAATTATTTTAATTCGCATTCAAATAAATCTATTTCACTTTCAAGAGGAAGTGAAATTACAGAACATGCCCAATTGCGTTTCGAAAATGTTTTTTTTTTTGATTCGCAAAAACCATTTAAAATTTTATTTATATTTTTAACATGTTTAAACAAAATACTGTGGTTTTCTCATAGTGATGCCATGATCTGCCAAAGCTGGAGTCAAATCCTCAATAGCAAGGGTATATTTGCGATCTTTATTCAATTTTTTATCCTGAAATATACAAAGTCACAATACAGAATTTAATTTTTATAAACTTTGAAACACTTTAAATTATGCAAACAGATACCTTGTTTGAGCCATGACTTCCAGAGTGTTGACTATTACTTCGCGTTTTACAATGCTGCAACGCATCATTTGCAATGTCTGAAATAAATTTTTGTGCTGTCACAGATATTATGCGTATAATACGTGGATCTACAGCTTCAAAACCAGCACTATGTAAATATTTCTCAGCTAAAGCATCAGGAACAGTTGGTGTATAATCTTCCAAATGCTGCAAAAGATCGCCAAGCTCTTCCCCAGGTGCTGGTTCTAATTCTTCTGGTACATATTCCAAGGGTATTGTGACTTCATCGTTACTCACAACCATTTCAACTACTTTTCAAATTTTAAAACTAAATAAGAAATCTTTTATTCCTGTAAATACTTGTAATGTTTTTATCAGTTTATATTATTATTGCTTTTTGCAATTCACTTCGAGTTGCCAACTGAATAAAAATTGTATATGACGAAGATGCCACCTTATTCCTAGATTTCGTGAAACTTTAACGAAATTAGTTTGCGTTGCACAGTGGGAGATTATTAAAAATATCGATATAAATCCTCTGTTGTAACAGCTCTGCTGTCAAAGGTTTTTCCCTGAGGAAAAAACATTCAGTTGGTAAAGTTGTGGATAAATTGACAATCTTTAGCCGAGTAAGACTTGTGTCGTTTCGGAGCGAAAATTCAATTGTCGTGGGAACGATAAAAATCTGTTGTTGTAACAGCTCTGCTGCTTTCAGAAGTACTTTCCTGAGGAAAAAACTTTCATTTGGTACAGCTGTTGCTGAGTTGACAATCTTTGGCCGAGTAATACTCGGGTCGTTCCAATTGTAGTGGAAACGATGAAACAGTAGCTTATAACGGTTAGTTCGATTTCATTGAAACTTCGTATGGCTGTAGTAGAGGAGTAGTACTTAGGGTGGCGGAACGAAGATGTTCTAAAGTTGGTGTACAATAAATGCAAACCGTTGCCAATTTCTTTTTAAAATTGTTTCATTTATTAACTACCTTGGGCTAGCTTTTTGATACCCACCCAAAAAAATTCCAGTATTAAGAAAATTTTGACTTTTTCAAAGTCAAATTCCAGTATTAAGAAAACTTTGGCTTTTTCAAAGTCAAAACTTATGTTATCAATTATGGTAAACTAATTTTTAAAATTGTTGCAATTGACTTCTAAAGTTGTAATTTTTTCACTGGAAACTATTTGGAAGTAAATATTTCAGAATTTTCAAAGTTGTATATCAAAAATTTTCACAACATAGAAATGGAAAAATAATGGAGTCAAAGTTATGGTGCAGAAGTTTTACGTTCTTTTTATTTATTATTTTTCTAATCTAACTGAGGGCAAGGGTTTTAAATAGTTAACAAATCGACTGCTTAACAAAAGCAACATCGAAATAAATGTTAAAAATAAAAACGATTTGAAAATTAATAGTTATAATATACTTAAAGCTTATTCACAGTTTTTTTTTTTTATAAAAATTTAATCGTGCCTAAGAAAACTTGTCGTGTTGTAAACATGGCTTTTTAATTTACCTTGATTGTATAATTGTTTTATTATATACATCTGGCAACTCCACTTATTCTTAATTATTGCATATGTAAATATTTACATACTTATGTATATACTGAATAGATTTCTTTTTGATTTAAAGTTTTAAGCCCACAAATTGGTGGTATTCTTAATTGTATATTAGCTTTGAATAATGATTGGCACAAATTTTGGTATATTTCGCCCTGCAAATGCTGGATCAAATCCTAATAGCAGTAATCATGCTGGATCTGTAAATCCCGCACAAGAGGTATTTCGATTATAATTTACTCCTGCTAGATTAGACTACTTGGTATATTTAATTTACAGGGTTCTCAGTTAAGTGACTTTATGTTGCAACTGGAAGATTATGTTCCAACTGTGCCAGATGCTGTAACAGCTTTTTATCTTAACTCAGCAGGCTTTGACTCCAATGATCCACGCATTATACGTCTCATATCAGTAGCAACGCAAAAATTTATTTCGGATGTTGCAAACGACGCCTTACAACATTGCAAGACTCGGACTAATAACCAAAATGGTAACTCAAAAACTGTTAAATCCAACAAAGATCGCAAATACACCATGACAATGGATGATTTGGCTCCAGCCTTAGCTGATTTCGGTATAACTGTTAGGAAAGCTCAATATTTCCCTTGATTTAGATTAAATTTATTTTTATAATTCAATAATATGTACTATGTCTAATTTTAATTTTCAAATACAATCGGATTTCGACTTATACCTACTAAAAATCTTGAGAAATTAGTCTTAATTTATAGATGGCGAAACATTACTGGCATGTTACGAAGCGCTTAAACGAACGTGTTGTACCACCGGCCACACGGAAAGCCAAAATAGCGGTTACAATCGTAACTGTAAAATTAATTGATAGAGAGGCAGCATAAAGTTGTTGAGCATTAAGTAAAGTGATAAGACTGACAAATAAATGTGAACCGACGACATACACAATGTGTACAAAGTTTGTAGTATCGAAAGCGTTAAAGAAAATCACACTCCAAAAAACGTGTAGTAAACACATGGACAAAGCTTGAGCTGCTGATACCATAAAGAATTTTTCCGATCCTCCATTTAGACCTAAAGTACCTGGTCCCGTCTGTGATCATAAAAAATTATAGTTTGCTACATAATTCATGAATTTTATATATGTACTTACCAAATCTGCTAACACGTTCACTAATGCAAACATGGCCGATATAATGCCGAATCCAAATCCTGAAACATATGCCAATATGTGCTTGTTTTCTAATAATCTTCGATCATCAGCCACTGCCTCTAAGCCTTCTTCAAATTTTCTCAACAATAAATACAGCAAATAACGGAAATATTCTTGAAACAATACGGAGAAAACAGTACCAAATGCTAGAACAGTCCGTAATGGAATGACCACGTACCAGAAAAGGGAAGATGTTAACAAAGACAACAACCAAAAGAAAGACGCCACCACTAGAATTATAACCCGAATAGGATTTTTGGCGATTGTAAATATAAAAAGAGCAAGAGGTGGTCCAAACGCTATCATGGAACAACCAAAAAACTCCGGTAAAGTCATTATTCTTCAACAAACTTTTCAACTCACAAAGTAAAACAGAAATACTCAATATTTACTGCACAAAATAAACAAAAAGAACGGTGCAACAAATATTGGCATGCCAGATTGAAAAATATAGTTTTATTATAGAGATGCATTCACACGATATTTATCGCGATTAAATAAAACGAAATGTCATGAGATTTATGTTATCAAAATTCTTTATCAATTTTCGCTATTGACTAAATATGAACATGTAGTAGCGAAATATGAACAGTTGTTTTGTCATTAATAGTGACTAGTAAATTCGAAAAGTCAGTTTATCATTTCTGGTGGGGTTCACAAGTTGATTATATTTTACGTATAAACTCTAGCTTGCTGCAATTGCCCATTTAAATAAAGTTGTCAAAAATGCCGAATCAGAGCTATTTTTACCCTAAAAATTCGACAATTTGTTTTTTTTTTTTATAATGAAAACGAATAAGCCAAACATAAAGTTTTTATATGTATAGACTTTTCTCGTTTGCGATGATTTAAATTTATTGGGTGTGAACATTTGGGTAAAATATTATTCAGAAACAAGTCTGGCTACTCAACAAATCAATTATTTGTGTGGGAAAAAAACAAGTTTTTTAATTTTACTCCACTCTTAATCATCAGAAAACGACGTACACAATCAAATTACCGGCAGTTCAGAAAAATTAAAAATTTTTGTTAAAAAAATTACTTAATTCCATTGAATATAAGACAAGAGAGTCGAAATGATGCAATGCGAAGAAATGAAAGATGAAGAGGGACCTTCCAATACATTGGAACTATTCACGGAATTGGATCAGGTTCTGCAAATGATTGACTCAATGCAGGGTACAGATGCACCAGGTTTTGAGAAAGATTTTGAAAAATATACCGAGGTGTTGAGCAGGTAGTTATAATTATTGTTGTGAATGAAGGCTTCCTTGTATTGATATCAAATTTAAATAAATCAATTTGGTTATCGATGTTTCCCAACAGATATCAAGAACAACCCCATTTATTAGATGTTCATTTGGAATTATTGTTAAAACGTTTGCTGGACAAAATAAGAAACCGGAATTCGCCAGAGTCCTTAATGCATGCTGCCTTTAAGTATCTCTACATTATATGTAAAGTTCGAACCTATAAGGTTTTGGTCAAGTTTTTGCCTCATGAGCTAAGTGACTTAGAATTTGCCCTAGAATTATTAGAGAAACAAAATCCCAAAGAATTTAAACATTGGGAAACTCGCTATATATTATTGTTGTGGATGTCGATTTTGGTTCTAAATCCTTTTCATTTGTCTCGCCTGGATGCATATACAACCAGTAATGATGCAACAAGCAATGAACTCGTCAATTCCATTGTTCAAAGTAAAACTAAAATGGAGAGAATATTTGATTTGTGCAAGTTGTATACATCTACTAATGATACTTGCAGTAAAATTTCAGCATATTTGGCGGCTAAATATTTTGTAAGAGCTGATATAAAAGATTTATATTTGGAACGCTTTTTAGACTGGATTATATTGCAACATAAAGTCGATACGGTAGAAGTAAAATTTGGTCAGTTGGCAGCAATAGCTGCTATTCTAAAGCATGGAAAACGTGATGATTTAATTCCTTATGCAGACAAGTTGCTACGATGGATTGTCAGTTGTCAATACAAAGATGGCTCCGACTTTTTGAAATACAAGATATATATTAAAATCATACAACGTATAGGGTTGATTTATTTAAAGCCTCGCATTGCTAATTGGCGCTATAAACGTGGCACAAGATCTTTAGCAAAAAATTTAGCTGAAGAAAGCAGAACAGCTCAGCAACAAGAAATGATAATGGGTAATAGACAGCAAACTTTGGAAGAAGAAATATCAGACGAAGAAGTTGTAGTACCGGATGCTATAGAAGAAGTAATAGAAGAACTATTACAAGGCCTCAGAAGTGGAGGTAATGATGTTCGTTGGTCCGCAGCTAAAGGTATTGGTCGCGTAACCAATCGTTTGTCTAAAGAGTTGGCTGATGAAGTTATCGGATCAGCAATTGATGTATTAAATCCTTTAGAACCACATGAGGCTTGGCATGGGGCATGCTTAGCTTTAGCTGAACTAGCTAAAAGAGGGCTCTTATTGCCATATCGCTTAAAAGAATTGGTTCCACTTCTATTACAGGCTCTCTTCTATGATGAAATGAAGGGGTACATGTCAGTAGGTCAACATATACGTGATTCTGCTTGTTACATGTGCTGGGCTTTTGCTAGGGCCTATAATCCAGAAGATGTATTGCCTTTTGTACATGATATATCCGCTGGTTTGTTAACGGTGGCATCGTTTGATCGTGAAATAAATTGTCGCCGCGCAGCCTCAGCTGCTTTTCAAGAAAGTGTTGGCCGCTTGGGAAATTTTCCATTCGGCATAGAGATTTCCACAACTACTGACTTTTATTCAGTGGGTCTAAGACAAAACTCTTACTTGAATGTCAGTGATTTTATAGCCCAATTTGAAGAATATCGAAAACCATTGATTGATCATTTAGTCGAGCGAAAAGTAAACCATTGGGATTCCGCTATAAGAGAACTTACTGCTAAGGCTCTTCATAAATTGACACGCCGTGCTCCTGAATATGTTTCGACAGTAGTTCTTGATCAATTGTTTTTAAAGACCGACTCGATTGACATCAATACTCGCCATGGCAGTATCTTGGCAATTGGTGAAATTGTTTTGGCTTTATGCAAACTTGAAGAAGAAGATAGAGAAAGGAAGGGCCAAAACTGGCTATCGAATCATACTATAACTAATATTAATGAATTGATGTTGAAATTTATGCAGCGTGATTTATTTCGTGGCATGAGTGGTGAAATTATGAAGCAATGTTGCACCGATTTTATACGAAATTGTAGCTTAGCAAAGGTTAAAGTCACGGCGCAATGTTTAGGTTAGTAATTTTTGAATTTATTTTTATGCATTATTTTGGTAATTCTCTTAAATCTTAAAACAGAATCTTGGCAGGAAATCATTGACAAATGTTTAGTAAATAAAACTGCTCCAATTCGAGAGTCTTCCACTATGGCTTTTGCTGAATTATGTGAAACATACTACAATACGGCAGAACGAAGTGCAGCTAATGCGGAAATTATTAAATTTTATCTTAAGGGAGCTGAAAGTATTGTCGAAGAACATATACGTATGGGTTATATAAGTGCTTTGGGAGTACTGCCTCTATTCATGCTTGTGCCACAGTTAGACGCCGTCTTGGAAAGTCTAGTAAAACATTCTTTAACACCCTTCCAGGCTTTAATGGAAGGGGATGTACTAAAGGAAAAACAAAATCATAATACACAAAATTGGAGTGAGGCTCGAAGGGATAGCGTTAAAGCCTTAAACAATTTGGTAAAAACTATAGGTTTCGACAACGATACCAAGGGTAATATTGAATTTTCTTTTTTAAACTAAAAAATAAACACATCCATAATATGTATTTAATTTTCAGTATCTTTTGCCAATCCTAAATATTTAACAAAAATAATTGACTGTTATCTGAAAGCTATGGATGAGTATACATTAGATAATCGCGGTGATATTGGTGCTTGGGTTAGAGAAGCTGCAATGAACGGTATTGCAATTAACATTAAATTTTTCAAATCTTAATCAAATATCTGATTTAAAGCAATTTATGAGCTGTTTTCCTGTTGTCCTAAGGATATTATACAACCTTTGCATGTTTATGAGGTAATGTTAGATTTTATGCAACAGGCAGTAGAAAAAATTGATCGAACCAGAGGCTTAGCAGGGCGTCTTTTGTGTCAATTAGTTCACTTAGAGCCCAAGCTGCCACATGTACATCACCATGAACGCCTAAAGGAAATTTTTCCTTCAGATGCCAACAAAGTATTGTGGCTCTTTGCTGATCACACGTTTCCAATGTTTTGTTCTCTCCTTGAGTTACCCGAATATTCGAAACGCATATTATTGGGTCTCAGTGCTAGTATTGGCCAATTAACTGAGTCATTGATAAAGTACTCATCAGCAGCGTTGTTTCAGTTTTTGCGCAGCCATCCAGCCGAAGTTCCGCGATTGTGTAATGAAATAGTTTTAAATTTTGAAGAAAATTTATTAAATGAACGAGTAACGTATCCCATGTTAAATTTTCTTGACATAATTATTGCTTCGGGTAAGCGAAACATCTTTTTTTTTTCTATTTCAAACAAAATATTTTTCTCCTTTAGGCACTATAAACTCGGTTCTACTCGATGAATCATCTACATTTGCTGATGATATTTACCGTTTATTAAATTTAGAAGTTAAGGGACACAAAAAACTTTACAAATTGGTTTCCAGCATTAATGTTTTCTGTCAACTTGTACAAGTTCCCCGTCTATATAAGAAAATTCTCACAAAATTATCTATATTTTTGGGACTTACACATGTTCACATACGAAAAACTACCGCTACTAAGTTATATGAAGCGTTGGCCTTACATGGAGACACCTTTGATATTTCCGAAGATAATATGGATGAAATTCTAAATTTACTTTCTGAAACAGATTGGGGTTTGCCCTTGGTTGAAGTAAGACCATTGCGTAACCAACTGTGCGATTTAATGGGTATTAAACCACCCATGTCAGGCGCATCAACTTCCGCTACTGGCAGTAAAACTTAAATTTAATTTTTTGAATCTGTGAAACTCTTAATATTTTATGCACAATTTCACACATTATTAGTATTAAACTAACAAAATTCTCATTTTGGTTTGAAAAAAACTTTAAAATAATAATTAAAATATAAAAATAATCTGATTTATTGAATGTGCTTTATTGTATATGCATTAGTAAGAAAAAGAAAAAGGATCTAACAAATTATATCGTTCGTAAGGCCATTATAAACCATTTTGACGTATTTCAATTATTAGACCAAAACTTCAGATCAAAAACAAAAAAAAAACAACGCATCGTGGGACGAACAAGAGAAAAACTTGTTTGTATATTTTATTTGATTTGCCAAACTGTGTTTACACAAAATGATTATTTTATGATTAGAATTATACTATTAAACATAAATCTATATATAGGTCAGAAAAGGTTTATCTTTTATATCAGTTAGATATATGCATATATATTTTATTTAAAAATATCAAGCTTTAAACAATTTTGGTTTTAAGTCTTCATTTATAGAATTTCTATTCAATATAAAAATTTTTTTTAAATTTTGAAATATTTTCTTTCGACAACTTTTAAAGACTTATTATTGAAAACATAACTTAAAGTAGAATGAGTGTGCTAAACAATTGTTTACTCTTACTTATTTATATAAATATATTTTTTAACAAATTGTTATTTTTGTTAAAGCGAAGTTATTTAAGGGTTAGAAGTAGATACATAACTAAATAATTTACAAAGAATACATTTAAAGTATAAGAATAAAACCAATAAAATAAAAGGAGTAAGAAGATCGTTTGTTGACAAGTCACTATTAAGGTTCACTGCTGATTCAACATGTTTTTGTTTAATGTAGATTTTGAAATCAACGAAATAATCGGGTAAAGGTTT
Organism: Phasia obesa; assembly: GCA_949628195.1. Taxonomy (NCBI): domain Eukaryota; kingdom Metazoa; phylum Arthropoda; class Insecta; order Diptera; family Tachinidae; genus Phasia; species Phasia obesa. The sequence continues at coordinate 3,975,525 of OX451216.1, forward strand.
TTAAAGCAATTGTAACCGATTTAGTTGAAGTAGATCTGTTGGGATAGGAGAAGCGGTATTTTTTGTTAGACATGGTCAAACGGGTTACCTAAACAAAATAACAAATGAATACTTACTTTAAAACTGATTCCTTAAATTCATGTAATTGCAAGTCCGTGGCCGTTACATAGCCTCCACTGTTTTTCTTTGGCAAAGCTTGAAGAGCGGTTTTAAGAAAAGTCTCCATCTGCTCTGGTGTTGTAACGGCCCTCAATTCAGTCAACACCTCAGCTACATCTGGCAGCATATAAGAGTGTAAACAAAAAACAGAGGCATGTATAAGGTTTACCACTAAAGCTTCCCCGTTTTGTGCTGCTATTTCCTTTATCAATGGCTTACACTCCTCCAATTTATAGTTGGTACTACGTCCCCATTTCAAGAGATTACAAAAGAATTTCATAACAGACGAGTTCGCCTCGCGATGATCTAATGTGCAGGCCAACAAAGCGCACTGAAATATAGGTGTAACCAGAGCACTTTGCAAAAACGGCAAAGGGCAACAGTCTATGAATCTTGAACAAAGACGGAAAAAATCGTCAACGGTGTCAGGATTATTTTTTAATCCATTTTCCACTTGTAACATTTTAAAGGTGGGTTCGATGAATGCTTTTAACATTGCCAAAAGTCCATTTATACATTCTTCAACTTTGGCAAACTCATCTACCAGAACTGAACCCAGATATAAGAAGCAACTATGATGATGTAACGCATACAATGTTACCATTTGATGTATTAGAGGCTCCACCAACAGGGAAGCCTGTTTGCGTACCATTCGTACTCCATACCGTATCAGACGACAAGTACGTTCCATTACACGCACATCTGTTTGATACTTATCCATAAGTCGTGATATTAGAGGCCATGCATCCGTTAATATTTGCAAAGTTGGGTGCATTTCACTGTCAGGAACATCGGGATTTGTGTGTCTTATGACAGCACATGCCCTATCCACCCAGTAAGCTGGGTCTGTTCGTTCTCCTTTACAAATTGTGGCATTGGGTGCATTACCTTCTACCATGATAATTAGAGGTTGCAATTGAAAGGAAATTATTTCTCGCATAGCTGATTCCAATTCTTGTCTTGGTAAACGTGACAAAATCAAGGATATGCCTTTAAGCAGACCGATTGCTAAATCATTATTAATTTCGAAACTATCTAAGCTACGAGCTATTTGAACTAGGCCACTAATGTGGTAAACCATCTTTTGACGACAAGATGAACAAATCGATGTTAAAGACATTGCAGCCGCTGCAGCCAATCCATTTTTCTGTTGCAATGAGTACAACAGAAAATTTAGGACAGCTTCAAGACTTTCAGCATGGTTTTCAATCCAGTCGCATAATTCTCCCAACAACATTATCGATGTGTATCGTACAGCTATGTGAGTATTTTCTGGCAAATTTAATATTGCTTCCACAACATTGGGGATAACTTCATTTTCGTCACTGGGCAGAAAAAATAACACGTTGATCAATAAAAATAATTTTAAAAAATATTCGGTAAATGGAATTTTTAAGTAAAATCAAATGGCAAATAGTAGTCATTACATTATAGCATATAAAATTATAAAAATAAGTAGTGTTGTTTTCTTAAAAACGCAAAATTTTCTTATAATATATTTCTGACATTAAATAATTTTGATTTAATAACACCCTAATTGAAATTGTCCTTTGAAAAAAGATATTTATGTATGTTTAAGTAGAAGTTTATTTATCTTACAATTGTAATTAGTATGTTTAACCTTCAAACAAAAATGTTAGAAAAGCAACGAACCATTGTTTTTTTTCTCTTTTGTTGCTTTTCTAATAAGTTTTTATGAATTTTTAATTTGCGATTTCATCTTTTTTTATATATTTACAAGCTGACCCGGTCCGCGTTGCTGGCTCTAAGCAAACATTAGTGTTGTATTACCAACCGATTTAAATTGAGCTTTTTACGAAATTTACGGCCTTTAAATAAAAATCCATGGAATACCCATCATAAAGTTTTTTTTAACAAATTTAATTAATTTTGAGTAATTTTCATTGGCGCCACACCTGTCAGAAATTAATCGCACCAATTTACAATCCTTCATCGGCTCATTCGCAACAACTTTGCTAAAGATCATAGCATGATCAATTGCACAGTTTACGATTTAATTAATTTTGAGTAATTTTCCGTGGCGCCACCTATCGGAAGTTAATCGAACCAACTTAGAAACCTTCGCCGGCTCTTGGACAACAACTTTGCTTCAGATCATAACATGATCAAATGCATAGTTTACGATTCTATAAAGGTCATACAAACATACAGACAAACATTCATTTTTATATATATATAGAAGATAGAAGATTATAGAACATAAATTTTAGGTTATTTTTAAGAAAATATTAAACTTATGTGAACAGTACATGCTATTAAAAGTAATTGGGAATTTTGAGCATTTAATTTTTTACTTACGGTATTATATTTTTCGCCACATTTTGCATTATAAAGAGCGCAGATTCTGTAGATTCCCAACTACATCCAGGTTCTTGAAGTTTGAAAAACATTTGTTTGAAACAATTACCAGAGCCAACAATAAATGCTACATCTTTAATTAAATCTGATACCTTGCGTCTAAAATCCTGTAATTTTCAAGAATACATAAACATTGGTATGCAAGAAAATAGGTATAATAAAGACGTTACATTAAAGCTATCATTGTCATCTATTAAACCTTCATGATCTGGTTCCATTTGTGCCAAACGAAATAAAGCTCCTATCAAGCGTTCAATGTGTGGTTTAAAGTGTCCCGTCAATGAGTCGTTATTACGCTGAAATAATTCTTCGCTAAGACGACACCATAAATTAAAAGTAATTTCAGCCACTTCGTAGTCGTAGTGGCCTACACATATTAAGACCAAATCCAGTCCTTTTATTGAATAGTGGGGTATGTCTTCGTTGGCAAGCATTTCGTGAAAAAATGCTTCACAAAGAACCGTGAAAATGCGACAATAGTTCATAATTTTGTCGATATCTTCCAATCCGACTGATGTGTGATATGCCGTTTCCAACATACGAACTGCATTGAAAATCTGTAACTTTAGATGAGGATCCATGTTATCTCTTCCGGCGTTCGCTTCTATACAACTTAGAAGTGAACATAGGCATTCCGTACAGGTATCATGTAGTTTTCTTGAACAATTCTCTAGACTCAATAAATGAAAGACTTGTTGAGTGATGGGGTTTTGGGCTGATTGCTGCAAAGGAATCGCCTGAATGGCCACCCATGAGGAGAAACAACGTAGTGATGAGTTTATAATTTTTTCTTGTGGAGGTTCCCCATGTTGCATGCACATACAAAGAAATTCAATTACTTTTGGAGCAGCTGCATCCAATTGTTTATGAATTTCTACTCTTCGGTTAGCGCCTAGTCGTAAATATCTCGAATCAATTTCTTCAGGAATCAAAGTCAAAATTTCCAAAAGAGGCCAAATAGATTGAGGTTGTGGCGATAGCATATCGAGTAAATCTATTACCGGCTGCTTCCACGAACACATTAACAAAGATAAATCGGCAACTGCCAAGCAAAGTTGAGTCACGATAACCGCATCAGTGTCATTGGTAATTTGACCAACATGAGCAATAAGAGAATCCCTTAAAGATTCGTGCGAATTCATAGGTAATTCATTAAAAGAATTTTGTATTTTATTGCGCATAGTTTGAGCCGCGAAATAGCACGAATGTAAATCCCGTTTTTGTTGAAGCAACTCGTCCGCAATTGTCCATGAATAAATCTAAAATGTAACATGAGGCTAATAAATACAATAACTTCTCCAATTTCAAAGAGTAGCTTACAGATTTTTGAAATTCCTCCAACCATTTGCTAGCTTTTTCTTTTTCTCTGGAGTTTGTATTGTGGAATAATGTACATATACCCTGATATACCAAATCTGAGGTGGGTGCAGTGTTCATTATGATTTATTAAACTAATTAAAAATTTAATTAATAGTTGTTTTTGGTGAAATATCTACATAAATTTTAATATTCTTTGCACTAAAATAAAATATTTTAATTTCTCTTCTTTCTGGAACTTGTCGTTTTTCAGCTGTCTCTCGCAGCTTGTCAAAATTTTTAATGCTAAAATAAGCAACCGTTATAGACAATAATTCAACTATGCATATAAAAAACCTGTAACAGGACCATTTCTGTACATGAAATATTTTTTGAAAATTTTGATGCTTGTGTATATAGCAATCGAAATGGAAAAAACAGCAAATTTTTAATTTTTGTCTTTGTTTGCACCACTAAAAACTACTGGATGAATTTTATTTAAATTTAGTGAGGAGCAAAGTATCTTAGTTCAAAATTACGTAGGATACTTTTTTCCTGCAAAATATCTCATTTCCTAATTTTAGCTAGGTATGGGTACCTCTATTTAAAGAAAACACATAAACCATAACTGAAGCACTATAAAATTGGATGTGGATTGCTTTCAAAGCATAATCGAAAAAAATATTGTCAGGACACCTACGAAGTGGCGGGACCAGCATGCCACTAGATTCAAATTTTAACTTTATCTTTGAAATATGGGATAAAGAATACTTTGGTATTCCTTAACGCTATGTTATATTTAAGTTTACCCTAAAGGTTTTGAATAATTAAATGAATAATTAAATACTAGCTGTGCTTGCCGTGTCGTAGGCGTCCTGACAATATTTTGTTCGATTTTTCTTTGTACGTAAACCTCGTCAAATTTTAAGACTCTTACTTTTATAGCTAGTGCTTCAGTTATGGTTTATGTACATTTGTTCTTTATGTAAACATTGTTTAACCTTCCTGACCATTTCGTCGGTCTGTGAGACCGATGAATCACTTTTGTGTTAATTTCACGAAAACAAAAAATTGCAACACCATCATTCTCTCAGTATCTTCATTATTTCTCATTATACGACGTTTAGTGTAACAAGTGCGTTTGAGTTAAAGTATTGTACCGGTGATTGCTAATCAGACGGTCTGTGAGACCGACTTATAGTTAAGTGTCACATTTTCGACAGGTAAGCTGGTTTTGCTAAATTGGAAATTTTTAGATGAAAATGGACAATTAGATCTCAGTTTATATGATTTAATAAAAGAATTATGTTCAAAGTTAATTATCGTGAGATTTTCGTTAGATATGGCAGATATTGAGCGCGTAAGAGCTATTCTGAATGAAATCGTTTCAGATCTAGATTCTGATGTGAAAAGTGGTACTGAGTACGAAGATAATATTGATGTGTATGAAGCAAACACTGATACTGAACAAGAAGACTCAGAGGAAAGTGGTGTTGAAGATTTACAGGACTGATTGAAGTTTACAAAGACTAACCTCATAATGAGGCATATATTTTAAGCATTTTAAAATAAATTTTTTTTAGTGTTCCTGTTTTTTCTTGAATTCATTTTATGTTTTTGTTTACTTCTAAAACATATGTATGTTAATAGTAAAACAACATTTTATAAATGTTGTGTTTTGTGAATGATTTTTTTTTATTTTTTTATGAGGTCTAGGATCAAAAATGCCAAATTATTGTGATGAAATATAAATTGATGCTGTGAGCTAAAAAAACTTAATTTTGTTTTTTTTTTTTCTTACTTCAGTTATTTCAGATTAGTTTGAAATACTTGAAATCGGTCTGAGAGACCGAGAAATGTGAATGTGTCGCACAAAAATGAAAATAGTCAGCAAGGTTAAAATATCCCGCTGACAAAGTTTGAAGTAGCTTTAAATCGGTAAATTTTTTAAGTTGGATTTCTGAAAATTGTCTTTTGATCAATACTGAAAAGACTAAGGCTATGTTTTTTGGTAGGTGTAAAATTTATAGGTTTTCAGTTGATTTTGGTGGTACCTTTATTGAATTTGTTAATAAACTTAAATGTCTTGGTGTTATTCTTGACACAGGCTTGACTTTTAATTATCATGTTAACTCTATAATATCTAGAGTTCATTTTACTTTACGTAGATTATATAGTCTGAATTTTGTATTGCCTTTTCATATCAAGAAAAGAGTTGTTTATGGACTAGTGATGCCAATTTTCTTCTATGCATTAGAGGTTTATTCTGGTACCTTTGGTTCTATCTTGAGGAAGTTAAGATTAGTCTTTAATAGGGTTATACGGTATCTTTACTCTCTTAGATTACACCAGCATGTTTCGTCATGTTTTACAATTTTGCGGGTTTTCGTTAAATGAATTTATTAAGTTTAGGATCTTTTTGTACTTTTATAGGACTTATAGGTTACAAACATATAGGTATTTGGTTAATTTCTTTGAGTTTTGTAGATCGACTAGAAATAGACAATTGAAAATTCCTAGATTAACTCCCATAATGGAGCGTTCATTTTGTGTAAGAGTGGCACGATGATGCTTATAAGAAGAAACTATTTCATGAACTTTCAAGTAATGGTTAGTTTATATTGGTATCAATTCCTACAACATGTTTTACAAGTACGAATGTACTTACCTCATATGCTGAATGGAGAACTGACATTGTTAATTTTGTCCTTGTAGGATATTTTTTCTTTATTTCTTCATTTTTGCTTAATTTTAGATTAACACTGTAACCTTTGCTGCTATTTTGATTATTTCTATGGCCTTATTATATCTCTTTGTTTTTTTATTGTAGAATTTGTTTTGAGAAAAATCATTTTGTAGTGCTTTGTAAAAATTTTTTGGGTTTAGATTCTATTGAGCAATTTTTTTATCTCATTTTTATTATAATTATTTTCGTTATTTTTATTTCTATTATTATTTATTTTTCTGTTATAAATTTCATTATTAATTATTTTTTTTTTTTATTTTTATACTGTTAAATTTAGCTTTTTATTTAAATTTATTACAATATTTGTTAATTGTTAATAATATGTAAGCAGAATATTGTAACCAATTATGGCCAAGAGGCTAGGTTATTGAAAATAAATCAAAATAAATAAATAAAAAAAAAAAATAAAAAAATTGCATGCTTTCACTACTTTTTCTCTAGTAAATAAGATATGTATGTGTGCGGAATAAAAGTACCCTATATTTGAACCAAAGTCCTCCTCACAAGATATTAAAATTCATTCAGTTGTTTTCACATGATTCGAACACTGATATAATTGCTGTTTTGTATTCTACTAACTGGTGCTAGATTTAAAAAAATATATGTATATACCTATTTATATTTAGAAATAGTCCTGTTACAGTTTTATTATATGTATGTATAAATTTGATTTTTTAACTTATATTTGAGTAAAAGAAACAGGGCAAAAACTCGCTAAATGCATTTCAGTTGCAATAAATACTCTGTTCCGATGACTAATATTGTGAGGGAGTTAAGTAGTTAAAGCGGCTACGATGTACATACTTATGTTTGTACATCGCTGTATTAAAATAAAAATATAACATATTCCCATTTATTTTATATACATATTAAATATATTATCGATTGATTTTTAAAACATATAAATATTCGCCGGGTATGCGCCGTTCCATAAGCGTTTCACTTTTAAATCCAAAGTGGGATAACATTTCCATTACTTCTTTTGGTTTATTTTCTCGTAATAATAGCAAATAAAATACGCCTTTAGCTGATAAAATGTTTGGCAACTTTTTAATTAAAAGATCAATAATTCTTCTGCCGTGACATCCTCCAGCCCATGAATATACCAAATTATCATTAGTAACATATCCAAATTGATTATGCTTTAGTTCCTCATCTGTTGTAACCACATATGGGGGATTAAATATTAAGAGATCAACCTGTTGGACCCTAAGAGCATCTGAAAGGTTTCCCTGAACACAATCTACTTGTGTGCCATTTCTGAACGCAGTTCGCTTAGTAACTTGACAAGCATATGGATTGATATCAACAGCTAAGCATAACGTGTTATTAGAAAGACGTTTTGATATAGCTGTAATAATTACACCACTTCCGGTTCCAATTTCCAAACAAACAATAGGTTTTAATTTAGTTTCTATAAAATCTAGATCTGATTCCAATGCATCCAGCAGTAAAAAGGAATCTTCTGCTGGTTCGTAAATACGGGCATAGTCCTGGGACGACAAATGATCAATGATTGGTGTCTCCATTAAAAACAAAATTTATTTGATGGCTGGTACCTAATAAATGTTGGAAATTTTATGAAATATTTGTACTTATCGCCGAATCTAATAGCGCCTGTCTTCTTCTCTGTTCCCTTTCAATTAGACGATGTAATCCGTTAAGGCGTTCTTGGCTGGTGGTCAAAATATTTGCTATAACACTGACTTTGTGTTTTACATTAATTAATTCTTTTACTTTATCAGAAAACTCAGGTATATTATGCTGTGCCTCTTCAATATCACTTAGCTGTATAGATAGTTCATCCAATTGGGTCTTTAAATCTATCTGTGACTGCCGAGTGGCTTGTATACGTTCATCTAATTTCTCTACAACAGGTTTAAATATATTTAAAATACCTTCGGCTAATATATCTCTTGTTTGAGTGTTACAAAAATTTTCAGTGTTTTCATCCAAGGAAGTTACGGTGCTGTCGGAATCTTTGTCCATTATTTAAAAATTTAGTTAGGACATAAGTTCTCTAAGTCGTTTTTCTCCTTTTTTTCTCTGCTGAAGAATTATGTTGAATAAATCATTTCACATCCCTGCCGTATGTTCAGTGATGATATTTATATTTTAGGCTTTGTGCATGGTTGCCAGAATTACATTCCACAGAAATTATAAAGCTAGCGCTACACGTTGCGATGAGTTGTACAACCAATTATAGGAATCAGTTATAAGCAATTCACAAACGGTAACATTTAGCGTGCGATTTGATGTTCAACTTCATTTAACAACCCAGCTCTCTCGAAGTAAGCGCTCAATATTCTCTCATATGCTATAATTGACAAGGTGGTAAAAACATTACTAAACACAAAATCCAATAAAATCGTACGCGAGATGCACACAAACGTTGCGACGTGTTGGTACAACTTGGCAAAAACTCAAAACTTTTTGATCTTACGTACAACCAACATACAACTTGAATACAATCAGCCCACAGATGTTACAATTCGTGTATAACTCGCGTACAACCTACTATTCCTAGAATTGGTTGTACAACTCATCACATCGTCTGTGCTTGCTTAATATTTTTTTATGTTGGAGATGTTCGCCTTGCCTAATGTGGATGTTATTGACCTAAATATGAACATATGTATATATAAATATGAACATATGTACATATATACATAATATTTCAATAAGATTGTTATAATCCTGATGATCGGTTGGCCAATAGACTTGTGCATTTTAGTTTATTTTAGAGATCGCTCATTTTAGTTCAAAGTAAAAAGGTGAACTAGTTTAATCTTTTAGTTCAATCGCTCTTTTTTTCTTTTGAACTATGATTGTGTTCTGAACTACGTACTAATTCAATCTGTTAGTGCAATCGATCTTTTTCCTTTTGAACTATGATTTGTGTTCTGAACTACTTTTCATTAATCTTATTAAGTTGTATGGCAGTTCTACATTGTTGTCAAAAAAGTTGACATCAATAAACGCACATACGTACATTTTAGTTCATTTTGTTTAATAGTTCAAATACAAAGCATATGTCAAAGCTTTTGATTGCCAGTGTAACTATCCATATTTACAGAATTCGGTACACCGTTTATTTGAATGACTGCAATCCCGTGTTAAGACATCCATTGATTTTTGTAGATTGGTAGTCCAGGAGCCGTCTGCTTTCTCGACACTTGCTGCGCAATTAATTTACGCAGTCCGATTGTTTCAGAAACAGGTTCACCGTGTCTTACAGAATAGCTGTATTATGATATATGTTTATTAATATCAATTTCTGAAGTTATGCACATACATATATATGTATGTATGTATGTATGTTATGAGAAGTGTTCTCATAAAGCTTTTACTGTATAACGTCAGCATAAATGTTCTCCTGATAGAATGAAGGAATATCCACTAAATCGTTAAATGTAAATGAGCACAAACTGAACCATGAGGTACCCTATTTAAAATATGGCCCGAGACCAGCAAAAAAGAGTATAAATGTTTTTTCATAATAAGCATCTCATGGCAAATATAATTAAAAGTCTTAGTATAATCAATCATCCAGACTTTTCCTAATTATTAGCCATAAAACTGATTGGACAAACAAATTAGTCCCTTAGTATTAAAAATTATATAGTACTTGTATCACTTAACTTGTTACATATTAACTTATCATAACCTTCCTAATCGGCATTGATGTAGAAAGGCCAATCTGACCTCATAGCACACGCTAGTCTATTTCTATCTTTGCATAGACTGAATATTTAAGAATAAAAATATAAATAAAATTTTGTGTATTTTAATCAGTAAATATTTTAACGGTTAAATGTAAATTATTTACTTATTAATTTCCATTAGTCGCTAAAATAAAGTAATTTAAAATCCATGCGAAGACATACAAAAATTCTAAAAATTACTGTTTTGTATTTCACTTCGATTACAATCTGTAAAAGCAACAAAATTTTTAAAGAATATTTCATATGCAAAAATGGTACTGTTACAGTTTTATTGTACCTATTTTAATAAAAAACTTTATAAAAAAATTCTTTCAGAAAGACTTTTAATAAGGTATCTTCAAAAAGTCTATTGAATTTATTATTAAAGAATTTTGTTAAAAATAATACCTTTTAAAAAAGTACCTTAAAACAAAGTACCTTTCAAAAAAAGTATGTAGGTACATACATATAGATTAACAGCTGTATTCATAATGAAAAGTTGTTCAATGTCTATGAACTCAACATATCCAGTGCATAGCTAAAATACCGATTAAGCCTATGTATTCGATACGTTGAAGTTTATTCATAATAAATTTTTATTCGCTACCTACAAAAATGTTTACCATCTCTGTTTTATAAAAATTATCTTTGCTTTTTGACGTACATATGAAAATAAATTATAATTTTTGTAACGAGATACGCATAATTTGAAAAGTTGAATAATAAAGATTTCCAAAAGAGCTATTAACTGCGATCAATATTATATTCAGGTATGTTCTGTAATCCGAAACCGAGTGAAATTGAATCCGAATGAAATTTTAAATTGTCATAACTTTTAAATCTTACAACATTTTGATATTATTTTATATATGTACATTTGATTAAAAACCATTCACATAACTTCCTTGATTGCTAATGTTTTAAAATAATAGGCGCAACTAAGTTATATTTTTCTTTAAAATTTTTTTCAATTTCACTCGGTTTCGGATTACAGAACATACCCGATTGTTTTTTATATAAAAAATTAATTATTTTCAGAATGTGTTATCAGAGTTAGTATTGGACAGGCTGGAAATAATTGAAAACCAGGCTTGGAAATAATTGAAAAATGCATTTAAAATTTTTCAGATTTTTTAATTAACAAAAAAAAGTTTTTTTGGTAGTTGTTGAAATGACAGAAGTTGTGCACCGCCTATGCAGTCTTTATTTATAGATTATAATAAGTATAATGAATAATCAAATGTATAGACACTGCACAACTTTTCATTATGAATTCGGCTGTTATTGTTTTAAATTATTATGTACATATGTAGGTACTACTTAGTCCTTTGTAAAATATGAAGGTACAATAACAGATGTATGCAATTTCGCTATTATTATTAGATTTATAATTAAAAAACTAAAAACTTTTTAATGAAAAATGCCTTATTTCACTTCTAAGTATCGCTTTTATTATTATTTCCAGCAATGTACAAAGTACATTAAGTAGGTATGTAAGTACATATTTTATACCTATACCTACTTCATACAAACTGAATTAATACATACATATACATCTATGTATGTATGTACATAGATATGTAGGTATACCTACCTATCTATAGATACAAATGTAAGTATGTATGTACATTTTTGTACCTACATACATACATACATATGTACATATTTATGTATGTAGCTATGTACTTATGTATGTATGTAAGCCCGCCAATTTTAATTTTTGATGTTTTAAATTTACCCTGCTGTTTTAAAAACAATACGGGTACGCTTAGCGTACAGTTGTTATGTCCTATTTTAGCTATATACATTCATATGTATGTATATACATAAGGTATTTAGTTATTTTGGTAATAGGCGCTTTGCACTAATAGACGCTTTGCACTCTTATCCATAAAATGCCTTTTACCTGACCTTAGAATTTGTCCGTTTTATGGTTAATAGGTATGAATATGATACATATTTTTTAATTCTACAAAATGGCATACATATGTGTTATTATAATGCAGATGTCTGCATTATCAAAAATTCTAAATAAGCTGTACTTGCGTATGTGTCAACGAATTAGATTCATAGCTGTGAAATTCCCTTTATTTTTTCTGTGCATGTAAGTTGTATCTACATACCTACTTAACCGTATAAAGGTATGAACTTATAGATTATTTACAGTGTCCATGTATGGTGGTAAATCATACATGCATATGTACAAACATAAATAATATAAACGATAGTTGCAAATACATACATACATACATTTTTAGAAATTCCCTTTATTTTTTTCTGGCTAAACTGTATAAAGCCATATGAAGTATTAGCTTACGTGCAGTGTAAATAAACACTGTAAACTATAGTTGCAAATACATACCTACATACATACATACTTATATTTTTATCACCCTGACATTATTTATATACATACATACATAGGTATATATTTTTTTTAGAGAAAAGTCGATGTTTGGAGTTCTGTTCTCAAATGTTTTTGCTACAATGTCTGTCGATTTTTTAGCGCCTTTTATCTCTGGAACCATAAAAGATACCTAGACTCTTGAAATTTCACAAAAGTTTTATAGGATGTTCTGATAGTTACGTGGCTTCATGTACATATGTAGTTATATGGCCTTATTTTTTTGAACGATAAGATGCAGACAATTGAAATTAGCACACAGTAATTATAACTACATACATATGTTCGCTATATTAGCAACTAGGTACATACCTATGTATAAAAAATGCAACTGATAAAGGGTGTCCCGATCTGCCTCGATTTTTACGTAAATAACCTTATTTGTTGAACCGGAATAGGTGCCTACCTTTAAATGTGTGAATAATACCCGTATCTAAAATTGTGTCCACTATCACATGTACATGTGTGTCCACTATACATGTAACTATGTATGTGTCCACTATAACATGTACCTATACAAAATAAAGTTAAGAAATGGTATACACTTGAAATTAAACTGGATATTTATCATTATGCTCTAGTTTTAAAAATAATTAAAAGTTAAAAAGTGTTCCGATAGTAGACGTGATTGTGGTGCATATGTGTTTATCATTTGAACCGTTTTAAGGAAACACTTTACATATTTAAAAGTAAGTATAAAAAACAAAATTAAAATGTGCGGCATTAAAGATTTGAAAAATATATATGTAATTCTTGTACCTACTTTTAGGCCCTTTATTACAACTTTTTTCGGAGCGATAAGTAGTTTTTCGTTATTAAAAGTCAGCTAAAAATTACCTTTAACTATCGAGTACTATAAAGGCAAGTAATAATAAGTAGCAGGGATGGTAAATTAAAATTTCAAATTGTACCAACCAGCTTTTTTAATTATACTTTTCGAACAGAAATTGTACTAAATAAATTTGGTTTGTGAATTTAAATTTTCAATCAACCTTTAATCGAGATATTACACAATTTTGTTGATCTGTTTGCATGGACAGGGCATCAATACCAGTAACTTGTTTTACGAATCGAAATAGAAGAGATTTGTAAAATCCCAATCTAAGTATGCAAATGTTAAACTAAATTGACCACCATAGTTCTGAAGTCGTCTGGGATTCTAATGATATTAATTGAAGGACACTGGTTATTAGTAATTGCATTGGGACTGTATTATAGAAGTTTCATAGTGATGAGATTGAGAAAAAGACGTTTCATCTGTCAAAGTTGCCCGGCAGATCATTCTTTCATACCCTCTCTAAACTATCGACTGAAGAACTGGATAATTTAAATATTTTCTTCAATTGTAATTGTGGTTCTAGTAAGGAACCCAGACTGCGGGATTTTGTGGGTAAAAATATTTTTCAAGGTTTAATTCGCTTTTTTCGTTAAGTTATCATTATTTTTTCATCACAGGTAATGCAAAAAAACAGTTATGCTTGAATTTTTCGCTTAAAAGTTGGATATTTGTGTAATAACAAATGAGAAGGGTAAAAATAAAGTTTTTTAAAGTTCCAAAAATCAAAATAACAACAATAGACGTTTAAACGTAAAGCTAGTAAACTTTTAAATTGTACCAAATTAGTCATTGGTTTCAAGTTTAAAATGTACCAAAAAAGTACAATTCTACCAACTTTACCAACTCTGCTAAGTAGCCTTATCCTCGTTATTACTACGAATATCTAATTATCTCTACGATAAAATCCTAACTTTAGCTATTAGGAAGTTATAATAATGGGCCTTAAAGTTAAGTACTGAACGTAGTAAGTGTGTGAGTCTGACTCGCTCTTGATTGATTAATTTGTTTCTTCAACGGACTTAAAAATAAATTTTACAGGAACAAAATACTTTATTATCAAAATATTAATATTTTTCTAACAATTATTTTTTCGTCAATACGTTAGTTCAACAACAGTTATTATAAAAGGCAAACCCTATACCATTGAACTTCTCTGAATTATTGTTTTTAAATTTAAAAAGCTGCTTTTGTACTTACATATGTACGTTAAAAAACTAACTAATCAGGGTTACGATAACAGTATAATAAAATTTTAGTGTGATTAATAAATGATTAACACAACCCTTTTTAATTATATAAATAATTATTGTTTTTTAGTCTCTGTTTAAAGTTTAGACTTGTTTTAAAGACTAACAAAAATACTTTTTAGATACTTTTATAGATACATATGTATGTATATCACTATTTCGTTATATTCAGGATACAGTCTGAAATACTGTTTTTAATACTTCTTATTAGATGTATAACTATAGTTGCACATTTCTTCCCTACTGAAGATACTAGTTACGCAAGAACTCGACATAATTTTGTACTAATATCATTTTCACAGGGTAACGATTAAGCGACTATTTCGAAGGAAAATGATGGCAGGCATCAATGCTAATGTTTCCAGTTCTGCTTCCCACTTTGTACGTTTGTGTGATAGCAAGATTTCAATGCAGAATAACATTTGTTTTGTTGATTTATAATGAGCAATACATATACATACATACATATAATAAAATAGTAACTTATTTTCGTCTGTCTCTTCATTCATGTTCATTTGTGTTCGTATCACGTAAAAACTACTGGATGGATTTTAACAAAAATACCTTAGCATTCTGGTTCCAATACTTCTTTTTTCGCAAAAAATATTTTCAAGAGAAAGTGGAGAAAAGGCAGCGGAAAACGCAATTTCTGGTTTAAAGGTACTGAAATTTTCGGTTTAAAACTGGGATATTTTGAATATGTTATATTTTCAACACACCTTTTTAAATTTGAAAGTGGTTATTTTAAAAACTATTGCGCAACATTAGGCGCCAATTGAATAAAATTTGTATTTTTACTTTGTGGACCTACATTGTTATTAAATTATTTTAAACACCTTTTACATGGCTTTTCAATAAGTTTTAGACTTTAAATAAATTTTAGAATCTATGGGCACCTTTATATTAAGTAAATACGTAAGTCTTAAAATTTGGTGTAGATTACTTTCAAAACAAAATATTGACAGTACGCATGTATAAAAATTTTTATATGAATAAGCTTTTCTATACAAAATTTGATACAATATTGTTTCAGTAAGCTTATGTTATAAAATTAACAAAGAACTCGCTAAAATAAGAAGTGATTTGAAATCTTAGTCACATATCTAACCGATTTAAAATCACGTGATTGCAAACATTGTTGTGTGTAGAACACCTTTTATGTGATTTTAAATCACTTTGATAAAAAGTGACTTTCAGAACAGGCATATATGAAAGTTGTGACAAAAATAAATATGTAAGTGCAAGTCGATTTAAGCTCTCATTTATTTGTTGTGTTATTTTTGGGAATGTATTTTTTAATTTATAAGCCCGACAAATAGAAATATCCTCAATTGCAATCGGTAAAAATTAATAAGAACAAAATAAGTCTTTACTTTAAAAATACAGAATAAGACATCAGTCTTTCTTTGTAGCCACAGAAAGAATAAGAAACATGTTTTTTTAAATAATTGATGTTTTTTGTTTTATTTAAATACTTTTTGCTTGTATTGTGATTTGTTTTATGTTTTTATCTTTTTATAGCTACATATATAACGTCTAATGCTTAATTAATGGTTTTGTGTTTACTTTTTGTATTTTTTCTTCAATTTTTTTTGGGTTTTAATTATATATACTCTTTAAATAACATATATAAAAGACGACTTAAAGATACAGAGCGAAAAAGAAAAATTATCTTGTCAAATTAAACTTTCCTTTCTTAAAAAAATAAAATATAGAATTATACATTCATACAATTAAAATTAAAATAAGAAATAAAAAATATTTCTTAAGATAAAAAGTTAATATTATAAATTTTGACTTTTTGTATAATTTAATTTTTTCCTTTTCTTGTTTTGAATTAATTATTAATTTAAGAGGTTTTGGCTACTATCTTATCATTACGCCTGGTCGTCAGAACCCGAACCATCGTCATTTTCATCATCATCATCTAAAAGCATTAATACGATTTAGATACATTCATACACATGAATTATACTTAATATTTACCTTCGCATTCTATATCATCTTCCTCGCCATCATATGGGATATCATATTCGTCACTTTCAATATCACTATCATCTTCGTTACCCTCCTCGATGATTTCTTCACCATCTGAATCAACCTCGGGCGATTTTTCTTTCTTGGCCTTCTTTGAATCTGAATTTTTACCCTTAAATAAAGAATGACATAAATTTAAAATAGGTATATACATATGTAAATAAAATTATACATATAATGAAATAGTAACTCATTTGCCGTCTGTCTGTCTTTCTCTTTTTGTGTTCGCATCATATAAAAATTACTAAATGGATTTTAACAAAATTTTGTGATTTAGTATCCTGATTACAATATAGGATAATTTATTCCTCAAAAATATGTAGGTATATTATTTCCAAAAGAAAGTGAAGAAAAAGCAGTAAAAGTACTCCGAAATTTTTTTACCTGTCTTTTACAGAGCTTCACAATCATTTTTAGAATTATATATAAATTTTAAAATTTTATCCTTTATATAAAGTAAATACGTAAGAGTCCTAAAATTTGGTGTGGATTACCTTAAAGCAAAATCAAACAAAATATTGTCAGGACGCACACAACGTGTGTGGGCATGGCTAGTATATATTTAGTTTGTATGTACGTTTAAATCAAATAAATTTTAAAGAAAAAACTGTAAATCTACAAAATTATATATTTATATATTATATATTTTGAATAATTAAAAAAAAATTACTTTTGACTTAGTAACGTTTTTATATTTTGGAATTTTGTATATTTATATTTATGTATGGACTAGAAGTGCCTGCCACTGTCAGCGTCCTGGTAATATTTTCTTCAATATTCCTTTGAAATTAATTATTTGTTTACCAAATTTCACAACATTTATACTTCTACAAGTAGCTTATAGGTATAGGTGCTGCCAAGTTTTCAGAACCATTAAATCTTTAAAATTGCATACTTTCACAAATTTATCTTGAAATTTTTCGGAAAAAATAGGTATTCCTATGAGTATTTGAACGGAGTTACTATTCCCTAAATTTTATTAAAATTCATCCAGCAGTTTTTACAGGATGCGAAAGCATACAAAAATTCCAAAAATTGGTGTTTTGTATATATCGATTAATATCTGCACCAGCAACAAAAAATATTTCATAAATGATATATATGTATGTATATTAGAACTAATGATTATGCTCTTAGAGGGAAAACTGTACTTATACACTGTTATTTAAATCGAGCCTGTTAATGTTGTTCAGAGATTAAGTAAAATTATTTAAGGGTGAATAGGACTATGATGTGCCACTGTACCGTTTCTTATTAAAATTTTATCTGTTTATGTCTAACGACTTTTCGGTGTGTAGTAGGTATTTGTAAACTAAAAAACATTATGCAAAACTAAAATAGTCATAAAAAATAGCACAAGAGGGAGAAAAAATGTATAACAATTAAGAGAATAAAAATAACGAATTCCCTATGTTAAATAAAAAAAGTAAGAGAGTATTTTTAGTATATAGGCCGCCGTCTTTTCAGACACCGGTTATGTATAGATACAAACATACATATGTATATTGTATTTATTCAATTTCATGATGCTTATGTTTTTTGCTCTGCTGCATATTCAGTTCTGCTAGCTTTTTAAATAATTTTACCCACACACGCATTCGTACATATATACGTATGTACATACATATGTATGTAGGTTAGTTATTTTTGTTTTCATTATAGTACAATTACAATTTTTAATAAAGCAAAACACAAAAAATATATTTACTGTTTGTTTATTCTCTATATCTCGCTCGTTTCAGTTCATGTTGTTTCTGTTTATTTTGTGCATTTATTAGGTATGTATTTTGTTTAGTAGAACGCTAGTTAAGCAAGGTGATAATATTGAGAGAAAACAGAAAAACAAACGAATAACTTTCAAGTATGTAGAAAAGAGACAAATATAATACGTTATTTATTTAAACTAGCTTGTTTTGTTTTGCTTATCTTCCATTTTTTTGTATTATTTTGTGCTCAAACTCAAGTGTTTTGCGTAAACAAATTTACAAACATATATACGACATACATGTGAGAATTTTGTTATTGCAATGTGTAAATACAAATTAACATTTTTCTTAAGTTTTGTTTTGAACCCAAGTGTGTGTGTGTAAAAATAAACAAACAAGTGAATAAAAAAACACTGTCGAAAAAAAGAGTCAAGCGTCATCTGCTTCTATTGTACAAAGATACTAATGAATTTATTTATAAAAGCAAGAATTCTCCTAAACTGAGACTGTACATGTGCTCTTGTTTTACTAGAAACAAACTAACAGAGAACTTTGGTTAATGTCTAAGTTTCCATTGTTTTTATAAAATATCTGTGTGCGGTAGGTATGTATATGTATGTACGTTTGTTTTATTTTTGTCATTAAGCAGGTCATAGCATAACATTTTTATTCATAATGACAATTGCAGAAACGAGATTAAATTAAAAAATAGCAAGCTTGATGTTTGTACAAGCATACATCCATATGTATATTACAACATGGTTATAAAATTTCGTTTTTAAAATTTAACTACCGTAAAAACCTAAACAAAATCTTAACCATTTCCTTATTCACATGCATATGTATGTACATAGAACCGGCCGGCAGTTATTTTTCATTTTACAATTTTGTAACGTTTTTGCTTATTAGCTATGTGGATTGGATGTAAATAGTATATACATACAAACATATGTATGTTTTGGTTGATTTACATATACTGTGTTTGCATTCATCATACTAAAGTCTTCTGTAAACCACTAACGTGAGTTTTACTTTGAATGAAAATTATACGCCAACTAGGTACATACATACGTAATTGCTTAATCATTATATGTATCTTCATACCTTGCTTTAACCCTTATCATTTGATTTTCTAAATTATTCTATTATAGGTAATTACAGATGCATAAATAGTTATGTACCTACCTACATAGGTACATATTATTACAAAAAATAAAAATTATAAATTTAAAGCACTGACTATTTAATATGTAATATATACCTATAAAAATTTGTTCAATCTTAGAACTCCAGTAATATTTTTCTACAAAAATAAAGAATAAATCTGAATTTGATAATATCTTTTCATCATTAATTTTAGATTAATTTGGTTAAAGCAGGCACGATTATTTCAAATAATTGGAAGTGTAAATTATAATACAGTACAAATTTCCCAAAGAAAATAAGTAGGTATTTTTAATTTGTATTTTTCATAGAAAAAATTACATTTTATGAGTGTGATTTTGTTCTATGTATGGAATGGAATGTTAAAACAAATTGATACAATTGTGTATGTATGTGTGTGGTAATTGTTTGGATACGTACAGGAAAAGTCAAGAATACGTTTGTGTTTGTAAAATAAAATGGATTCAAAATGCGCGCGCTTATGACTTACGTTATTTTTGACTCCCTAAACAATTACATATATTAATGCCTACTAGTTTCCTTCTTTATGTATAACTACAACACCCCGAATTCTAGAACGTTATCAGTAAAGTGATTATAAAGTAATTATTGATTGAATCTAATTTTTTTAACATTTCTTTCCTTTTGAATGTTGATACTACATACATAAATATGTATGTAGGTACATATGTACATACATACATATGTATGTACATATATTAAAAAAGTCAATTATTATAAATGCATGGTGTACTTACTTCAGCCAGTCTTTTAACTGCTTTAATTTCTTTAGGGCGCGGGGCATCGTCTTCATGGACCTCGTCCTTTGACGCTGTTCCATTATCGGCCGCCGCAGGTTTGCTATCCTCTACGGCAGCTTTCTGTGATTTTAAATCATCTTTAACAGCATCGGCGGCAACTTTCTCAACGGCGACATCACCGTTATTTTTTTGTTCTGTGGCGGCAGACATTTTATATGTGTAGGTATATGTATTTGAAGAAGGTTTTTATATTTTACAAAAACAAAATTTTAATTATATTTTACAATATTATATAACTTTGGCTGTTATAAACAGAGGTGTACGTATTTTTCACTTAATAAATTTATTGAATATAAATTTTAGCAACTTTGCAATTTTTTCTTCTATGTATTTAGATTTTTTAATCAAAACACTTTGTCGTACCGAGAACCGAATTCAACGAGCAACACAGACACACTGTTCAACTTTTACGATAGCGGCGTGTATTTAAGTTTTAAAATACTTTTTGCCTTTTATTTGGCTGTGCACAAGTATTAGTAGTATCTGTGAGTGACTATTTGTATCTGTGTAGCAAATGTCGCTATCTTGCCTCTCTGTCCCTCTCTCTAAAAACAAGCAGTGATGTCTAGCAGTTAGTTATTTATACAAACAATATAATACTACAGTTCACGATACAATCTGCTACAGTAGGTATTTGAGTAAAGTAGCAGCTAGCCGTTCGTACGTACAGAATGTGCGACTAAATTATGTACGTTCTTAATGTTTTACTCTTGAATTTTGCAATCCGTCGGATGTGTAGATGTTTGTAATGTGCTCATAAAAAATCTATCTTTTTCTATTTAGATGAATGAACGAAACGAACAGAATGCTCTTCGCTTTTCTTTTGGTAGTAAAACAGTGTAGTAAAAATTAAGCAAGTTGTGTGTTTTCAACCACCGAGATGTGTACCCGTTGGATGTCCGTACTCGACTGAAGGCGTCTTTTTTGTTGCAAACTTAATGTTGCTGATAGAACTTATTCCAAATGTTCAAAGTCTTTTAAGTTGGTTAAGCTTTTTGGACCATTAGTGGGTCATATATTGATCTAATTTATTTCGAAAAGGTTCCTAACGTTGGACAAAAATATCAGCTATCCAGGCATTATAGTTTAGGAGAAATTTGAATAAAAGTTGAATAAAAATTCACATATCAAGTGGGTTTCTTGAATAATCTCATACAAAAATTGCTTGGGTTTCATGAGTACAGTTGACTCAAAGAATTGCTGTCTAATGTTTGGCGGTAAATTTGAAAATTGTATATTGACGTGAAACAACTCTTTTAATATTAAGTAGGATAGGTGGTTAGTTCGTTCGTTTGTTAGCATGTTTAGTCGGCCGGTGGGTTGATCGGACAGACGAATTGACGTGACGGTCGTTTGTTGCTGTGCGTTTGTCATTATCTTGTATGTGTTCAATATTGTGTCTATTTTGATATATAAATGTTAGAAATTTTATTTGTAGTGTGTAGAAAAACGAAAAGTACTTTACAAGCAGCTTGGATTTGCATTTAAACTGATGTAGGTACCTACAACAAAAATACGAATTTGTGGTTCGATAGGTTGGTCAATAAATTTGTAGTTATTGCAAATACTTTCTTATGATTGTTTAATTATAATCTGTAATATTTTGCATATGTACATATATGTTCTCCATGTTTTGCGTGCAAAAAGCAATGTAGGGTAATATTTTTCCCCCTAACGTATAATTACATACAAATCTATGGATATGTTTGTATACACATACAGTAGGTGGCAATTCAATGTAAGCTTTTCTTGAAAACTACCTATTCCGTAATTTTAGTTTTTATAGGTAATCAATTTTATTTAAATAACAAAAATTTTCGATTTTTAAAGGTAAAAGGTACCTATTAAAACTTTTTTCAAATAACAAACAAGTATGTACCTACCTACATATGTACATACATATCATACATGTGACTAATTAATTAGATTGAGTAATTAATTGACAATTTCATTAGCATTGAATTCTAAATAATGATAATAATTTTTTTTTTTTTCATTACCATTTCATCATTACCATTAATGAGGTAATGCTTTTTAATGAAAAAGTTTCATTAGTAATTATTTAAAAAAAATCATTACCGTTAATTAATGAGTAAATTATAAAAAAGCATTATCATTATTGGCCACATTTGCAATCAAACTTTTTGTGGTGATGTTTTTAAAGAAGTCCTACCTCCCTTCTCTGCTCTCCTATTATGTACATTTTTTCAGATACAAACAAACAAAAATCAGAAAAAATATAAAAAATTTCTGAGAATTCAATTTTTATTACAAATTTTTAACCAAATGGAGAATGTGTAGATACATAGATTTTCAAAACTAGAGTGAATGCAATAGTAGTGTTGCAGGCATGAATTGGTACTATAATCGTAGTTATTAAAACCAAATGCAATCATAAATTTGTGTTTAATAAAAACAATGATTTTTTCATCAATTAGGTATAATTAGTAATTATACAAAAACAATTATAATTAAAAATAAAACAGTAGCATTAAATGTTAGTTAAACTTTTTTTCATTGTAGGTAACTAACTACATATTTGAAATAATGCCAATGAAAATTCAATGGTAATGAAAAAATCCCAAGGCTTTTTGTAATAAATTAAGTCAAAATGGGAAATTAAATCCCTCGTTTGTAACTCTCATATTTTTCCAATAATGCAATAAGATTATGTTTTTATCAGGATACATTTTTTTAGGTCCAATAATTTTAATTGCCTGGATTTAGTTTCTAGCTCTTGTCTATCAGTGTCTTCAACAAAATAGCAAATTTGTTTATAATTTCAGAAAACCAACTTTTTTCTTTATTAATAATATTAAATAGATTAATTTGAGTTTATTTTCAAAATCAAGTCTTAATAATATCTGATTAGATAACTCTATATAAAAATTAACACAATTATAAATATCTAGCTTTAAGGTACTCAGGAACAAAGGCTTTATAAAAAATTCTAAAATTTCAAAAATAAAAGGTACTGTCAAGTTTGCAGTTCCTTTAAATCGGTAAATTTGCATACTTCCACTAATTTTTCTCTATATTTAAACCGAGATACTAAGGTACCTCCTCACAAAAATTTATTAAACTTCATCCAATAGTTTTTATGTGATGCGAACACAGACAGACATACGGACAGACAAAGATTCTAAAAATTGCTGTTTTATATTTCATTTCGATTACTAACTGCCGCAGATGGCAGACAAGCGTAAGAAGAACACAACGCCAAAGAATTACAGACACATTTTATTATTAAGAAGTTATTGTTGTCATTTTCAAGAGCTGTGCTGAGTTAATGTTGCTTTGACAGTATAAATTTTGAATTACGTATTTCAAATCATTAAAATTAGGGTATAAATCGTCCAAATGGTGACCATGTCATTTTTAGGAACCAAAATCGTCAAAATTACGATAAATCGTAAAATCTGGCAGCTATGACTACCTACCAAGAATGATAAAATACAAGATTACGCCTTACGCATGTTTTCCCGGTAGATGACGTTGTTCGGCCAATGTAATGTTGCCAAGTCTCTAATCAACAAATTGCTTCAAATAATTTCTTTTTTATGAAAAAAATCTTAAATGTTTCAGTTAAAAACTTCATACTTAAGTAAAAATATGTACATATGTATGTATGTACACATCAAGTTATTCGATAAAAACTGAATATTGATTTCGTCTATTCAGACCCTTTAGCTACCATTACACGACATGTATTGTTAAACCCTTTGAAACAATGCTTGTACCCAAAAATAATTTTAATCAGACAGTTTTCTATTTTAATGTGACAAAACAACTAACATCAGCTGATTTAGGGATTACAAAACTGTGTTTTACTGGAAAAGTATAAAACAAGTTTATGTCGGACGTATGTATAAAGATGAACGTTTGCACAAAAATAATACCTTTAATAAATAAATCTCCAGAGAAATGACAAAAATATAAATCACGGTTGGTAAAGTTGGTACAATGTAGTGTACTTTTTGTTGGTACATTTCAAACCTGAAATCTACATCGGTACACCATTGGCCGTTG
Source organism: Phasia obesa (assembly GCA_949628195.1). Taxonomy (NCBI): domain Eukaryota; kingdom Metazoa; phylum Arthropoda; class Insecta; order Diptera; family Tachinidae; genus Phasia; species Phasia obesa. The sequence continues at coordinate 4,000,055 of OX451216.1, forward strand.
TATCATTTGTAATTACATAAATTCTTCTATGGCAATACGTGCATATAGGTAATCGTGCCCTTAAAATATATTTTAACCCAAAAACCCTTTCTAAAATCAGTTACAGTTAAATTTATTGTGATCAGAGGCCATATCCCGAAAATCGTTGGCAAATTAATGATCTTTTCTTTTTGTTTTTATTTCGTTACAATTTTAGTTACAAGTTTAACACTTGCAAGCTAAGACTAAGTCTATCAGTAAAGAAGCGGTACCTAAGAACACAAATGAGTATGATTGTCGAATGCCTTGCCATCCGATAAAAGATTAAATTGAAATTCACAATCAAAATTTGTTTAGTACAATTTCAGTACAAAAAGTACAATTTGCAAATTTCATTTACCATCCCTGATGACATACATACATTAGTGGTCAAAACATTTGTAACAGAAACAGCATTTAAGCTCTTATATATCGTATCAAAAGCTTTCTTAAATATTTAATTTTGGTATATTTTTAACCCTGAAGAGTAAAAAAATCGTAATCTGTTTACTGACAACAAAAAAAAAAAAAAAAAAATAGTTTTTAAGCGTGGGATTATTAATTTAGCTGTTTAAAAAACATTTGCCACTACCATTTCTCTCAATAAAGAAGTTTTTAACAAAATATTCCAAGAAATAACTGCAACTGAATTTTAATTGGAGTTTTTGATAAATCCATTTCTTTATAAGTTATTCTGCTTTACAAAAATCTAATTTATTTAAAAAAGTAATATTCGCGTATCAAGATTACATGTGTACAAATGGCTGGAAATAAATACAATTCAGAATTGAAATTTTAAACGATTATCGTAAGAAAGAAATTTCATTAAAGTATTCTGTTCCTAATCAATAATTTGAAAAAGGTGTTATACACACAAAAATTTTTGAAATCAGGTGATTTTAAATCAGTTACGAAAGTGTCTGTGATTTCAAATCACTTGCTTATTTTGCGAGTTCTTTGTCAATTTTATAATAAACTGCTGGAATAAATAGTTTGAAGTGTTCTTTTATCATTTTTATAGTAAAATTACGTAATTTATAAGAAAAATGTAAGGAAATTGCACATTTTTAAAGACTCTTCTTTTGCAGTAACACTTTATATTATTTTATTTTTTGTTTTTCTGCTTCTTTTTAACTGTTAGTGTTTAGAAAGTATATCTACCCTTGCCAAACATAAAAATTGCAATGGTTCCTTAACTAACGCCTTAAAATTCTTACACTGCTTTGATTTTAAATATTTGGGAGTGTTAGACTCTTCAGATTGCTTTTATTTTACGTATTAATTAAATTTAATAAAAAAAACGATGAAAATCATCCATTTTCTTGTGATTTTAAAATCACTAAAAAAATAAAAGAATAAAAATTGTGTGATTTACTGAACAGGATAAAAAAAAAACACGTAATTTCAAAACGGTTCAGAACAGGGCTGTATATCTGAAAAAGCCCAAAGGCTCGTGTTTGCTTTACCCAAGCACATATGAAATGGACTCTGAAGAGTCTAACTTCAATCTCAGATGATCAGAAGAAAGAGCCAGTGTTTGAAGACCACGAGGGAAATAATTTAATCCCAAATATACGACCGTCACATGAAAACACGGTGGTGGAAATATAATGCTGTGAGGTGTTTTTTGTGGCAAGGGATTAGTCCAATTCACCGAATACTGACACAATGACGGCAACAGTCTACACTGAACCAAATTTCGTAGCTAATATTAACGAAAAAAATTTGTTAAATTTACATTCCTAAAAGAAGTGAATGTAAATAATGTATCCGTTGATTTGACTTAATTTTCGTTTATTTTTTAACTTAAGTTTTTTATCTTATTATTGAAGAAAATTTAATATATAAAAATTAAAAGAGTGCTGTAAAATTTACGAAATTACGTTAGATTTAACTTTAGGAAGATTATTTGAGGTGACATATAAAATAGAAAGTTTTTTTCAATTTATAGTTCTTATTAAACACTTGTGTCAATAAATGTTATATAAATAAATGTTATATTTGCGGCCGATTTCGGCGAGTTGTTAAAAAGGCCAAACGAATAAATTTTTCGGAAAATATTAAACTTTTAGCGGTTAAGAACAGAATTATTTTTGAGAATACATAACATACATAAATATTTATATTTATATTTTTTTTAATTACAGTTATTATAGTAATCTGTGGGATATATGTATTTACATTCGGTTGCAAATGTTTTGACCATTACTGTACATACATTTATATATACATACTTGCATATGATAAAACTTCATACATGCATATATACATACATACATATGTATATACATACAGATACGTATGTATGTTTTCATAAGAAACATCTCAAATACCTATCATACATTCATTCTCTTTCGTTCGGCTTACTAACGGCGAATGCTAATCTTAACTTAAGTTCCAAACATTTACAACTTATATTTGGTACAATTCTAAATAAACGCTTTGTATGTACATACGTATGTATGTATATTACGAGGTATTTAATACAGTTGGATACGATTATAACGAATGCTATTAAATGTATATTTTAGGTATATGTATGCAAAAGTGTAAGAAGTTGAAATGCTATCCTGTGGCAACAAGGAAAAACTGTACTTTTTTTTTAACTGTACTTTTTTATTCTGTTTAAAACTTTTTCACCAGTTTAAAACTTTTTTATTAATTTATTTCTATTGCATTTCTTTCTGTCGGAATTTCAAAAATTTAAAAATATGTCGTTCATAATAACATATTCAAATAAATGAGTTATTCACTATAACAATTACTAGAGCTTAATTCGTTATTTCTTTTTCAGGTAATTGATGATTTTGACATAAAAGTGAACTTATGTATATCGATTTCTCGGTTTAAATTTCTTTTCTATTCCCAGGATATGGTAATATGATGCAAATCACAGGGGTCACCGCTTGAAGTGTTACGAATTAAAAATTCCATAAAATAGCACTTTTTTTCAATTATTTGTTAGCCCCTCTTTCTTTTTTAACAACGGGACAATATTTTTTAAATTGAATAATTATTTGAATTTTTTTTATATACATAATACTAATGGACAATAATTTGATTTCATTCTGTAGTTGAATGCATATACTCGTATACAAGCTAATACTTAAAACATTATATAGTCTAATACAAATGCAGAAAGCAGCAAAAGAGATAATACATATAGATGTTAAAGCTTCAAAAAACCTAACAATGTTTTAACTCAGATACGAATGTTACATACATACATATGTTTATCGTATAAAAGGAGGGAAAATTAAAAGAAATTTAAAATATACTAACGACTAATTTTAAATGTATTCATTTGAAAATTGCCAAGGCAATTTAAAAATTCCGAAATGTTTTGAATAAAAGATAATCTTTGTCGGCAAAACAGAATTTTATTACTCAAAGTAGTCTCCTTAAGGGTCGGTAGATTAAGTCTATCAACTTTCTAATTTCTTATTTCCTAAATAATTATAAATATCATCTATTTTTGTTCTCCAATCGTTTAATATCATTCCATTTATTTCAATGATTATTTCTGAAATGTATTTTAATTGCATTTAAGTGCAATAATAAGATCACGAAAACTTTTTTATATATAAAAATGTTTATTAAAATTAAAAAATATATACATATGTATATGGTATTTATTTTAGTCGTCCCATTTTGGGCTTTTGACTATATTTTGATTTAAACCCATCGTCTTTTTTATTTAGCCCGTTTTGCAAACATTCTTACATATTTTGGTACATATTTGTTATATTTGACCAAATTTTCTTTACTTTTGATATATAACACAAAATAGGTAACGTTGCGGTACTAGCAGCACGATGTTATAGCACAAAATCAAATTAAAAATGAATGCTTGACGAGTCATCCAGCATGTGTACATCAAATCATCCAGTACTTATATACGACTTTGATTTCTAGTATTTTGATCGTGTCTTTAGGTTTAGGTGTCGTGGTGGCTTTAGGTTTAACGTTGTAATGACAAACCTTATTAATAGCGCAACGTTCTGTCATGAACAGTAATGTCAAAATATCTTGTTGAATAAAACACAATAAATAGAAATGCTAGGTAGAACTGGAAGTAACTAAAATTTCATTTCTTTTCCACAAAAAAAAAACAATATCTGATTGTTTGCAGACAAGCGTTTACGTCGCTCTATTTAGGTTTAGTTCATACTTTTCATAGTTTTTTTTGAACTTGTTATTTTTTAAATATATTAAAAAATAAGGAAAAGTGCTATATTCGGCCATACCGAAACTTAAGTACCTTTCATCATAGTAATGTTAAATATTCCTTACTCTCTGTTATGTTTCCCAATTTCACAATAATATATGTACATTCGGTTTTTACTTTTATGGTTTTCAACTTCATTATTATTACAATTATGTATGCAAATATTACAGCCAAATTTTTTGTAAAAATTCTATAGAAAATTTTTTGTAAAAATTCTATAAAAAATTTTCTATAAAATTTTTACAAAAAAATTTTCTATAAAATAAATAAATAAATAAAATTTTGACAAAAAAATTTTCTATAAAATTTTGACAAAAAAATTTCTATAAAATTTTGACAAAAAATTTTCTATAAAATTTTGACAAAAAATTTTCTATAAAATTTTGACAAAAAATTTTCTATAAAATTTTGACAAAAAATTTTCTATAAAATTTTGACAAAAAATTTTCTATAAAATTTTGACAAAAAATTTTCTATAAAATTTTGACAAAAAATTTTCTATAAAATTTTGACAAAAAATTTTCTATAAAATTTTGACAAAAAATTTTCTATAAAATTTTGACAAAAAATTTTCTATAAAATTTTGACAAAAAATTTTCTATAAAATTTTGACAAAAAATTTTCTATAAAATTTTGACAAAAAATTTTCTATAAAATTTTGACAAAAAATTTTCTATAAAATTTTGACAAAAAATTTTCTATAAAATTTTGACAAAAAATTTTCTATAAAATTTTGACAAAAAATTTTCTATAAAATTTTGACAAAAAATTTTCTATAAAATTTTGACAAAAAATTTTCTATAAAATTTTGACAAAAAATTTTCTATAAAATTTTGACAAAAAATTTTCTATAAAATTTTGACAAAAAATTTTCTATAAAATTTTGACAAAAAATTTTCTATAAAATTTTGACAAAAAATTTTCTATAAAATTTTGACAAAAAATTTTCTATAAAATTTTGACAAAAAATTTTCTATAAAATTTTGACAAAAAATTTTCTATAAAATTTTGACAAAAAATTTTCTATAAAATTTTGACAAAAAATTTTCTATAAAATTTTGACAAAAAATTTTCTATAAAATTTTGACAAAAAATTTTCTATAAAATTTTGACAAAAAATTTTCTATAAAATTTTGACAAAAAATTTTCTATAAAATTTTGACAAAAAATTTTCTATAAAATTTTGACAAAAAATTTTCTATAAAATTTTGACAAAAAATTTTCTATAAAATTTTGACAAAAAATTTTCTATAAAATTTTGACAAAAAATTTTCTATAAAATTTTGACAAAAAATTTTCTATAAAATTTTGACAAAAAATTTTCTATAAAATTTTGACAAAAAATTTTCTATAAAATTTTGACAAAAAATTTTCTATAAAATTTTGACAAAAAATTTTCTATAAAATTTTGACAAAAAATTTTCTATAAAATTTTGACAAAAAATTTTCTATAAAATTTTGACAAAAAATTTTCTATAAAATTTTGACAAAAAATTTTCTATAAAATTTTGACAAAAAATTTTCTATAAAATTTTGACAAAAAATTTTCTATGTATTGTTGAATCTTATCTGGTTAAACCTCGATTGTTTGGTAAAATCTCGGAGATCTCATAACTTAACTGTCTATCCAAGCCCATCTCCTGATAGAAGGCATTAATGTGGTTATATCTTAAAATTTTATTTAATTTAATTTTAGTTATTACTTTTTATTTAATTGAAGTTTTAAATTAATTTATTTAATAATAAGTTTATATGAATATTAAATTAGTATTATAAATTGAGAAAAACATAAAATTTTTACATAAATAATATGCACAAAAAATATATGTGGTCATCTGGCAACATTGCCTTGAGTTGTAAACAACGTGTTATTTTTTGCTCGTGTGTGATTTTTCTTTAAAATTTAATTTTTCCTTTAAATCGCTTCCAATATGGCTAGCCAGAAGCGAGAATACTTTGGGAATAGTCCCAAATTTAAGACGATAAGGATTGATCCTGGCCCTAGTAACAGGTTTCATTTGCTAGCAAATGAAGAAGAAGAAGAGGCAAGAGCCGTCAAAGAAAGGGTTCCACCAATAGTGGTAGACTCGTGTCACAGTTTCTCAAAAGTTTGGGAAATACTTGGTGAGGAGTACTTCTTCAAGAGAATGACAATTGGAACTAAGGTTACATGCAATACAATGGTCCTGTATAAAGCTGCGTTAAAAAAGCTGAGTGAACTGAAGTACAGTTTTTATACACACGAAGTTAAAGACGTAAAGCACTTTAAGTTAGTGTTATTTGGTTTGCCAAGAACAGACGCAAAACTTTTAAAGGAGGAATTGATTAAAATGCACAACATAAACCCAGTAAGTGTCAAAGAAATCGTAACCAAAAGGACTACAGCTGATGACGCTATATACTTGATTGAGTTTAACAAACAAGAAGTGTCAAAAAATGATATTATGAAAATAAAGTACTTTTGCAATATTGCTGTTTACTGGAGAAGACCTCTTAAAGGGAATAAAGGGCCTACGCAATGTACGAAGTGCTCTATGTACGGACATGGAGCTAAAAACTGCAATAGAGTTATCGTCTGCGCAGTTTGTGCTGGCAATCACGACCAGACTGAGTGTGTATTGGCCAAAAACACTCAAGGGAGTAATGTTGTTTATAAATGCCACAACTGTAGCCAAAAGAACTTAAGAAACTCGAATCACAGGTCCGACGATCCCAAATGCCCTTGCCGTAAAGACTATTTAGAAATGCGCCTACGATTAACTTCTAAGCCTAGACCTAATTTCAACAAGTCGAGAATTAATCATGTGTATGATGAGACTGAGTTCCCACACCTGTCAAGTCAGAGTCAACCAACTGATTCACGAGAGCACACCTTCCAAAGGAAAAGTTTGTACTCTGAGGTTTCGAAAAACAGACCCCGCGACAGCAACAACGATGATGACTTATCTAACGAGAGACTGTTAGAAATCTTCTTTAGTGCTGTGGATGCACTAGAAAAATGTCAAAATAAATTTGACAAATTAAGAGTGCTTGGCATGATGCTCAAGCATGCTATATAAAATCATGGGTAGTCAAAATGTATACGTTATGCACTGGAATGCTCAAGGCATAACAACTGAGTCAGCAGCTGCACAGCTCGAAAAAGTTCTCCATGAGAAAAATATTGATATTTTACTTCTTAACGAAACGTTCCTGAAGCCGTATCATAGGTTAAAATTTGGAGGCTACAAAATATACAGAGAAGACCGTCAAACACATGGTGGGGGTGTGCTTATAGCGGTTAAAAATTACATAGATCATAAGTTGTTACCAAAGATTAAAACAATAACCATAAAAAATATCTCTGTGGAAGTTAAAATAAGTGGACGTCCCGTAAGTTTTATCTCTGCTTATAATCCTGTTTACACTTCTAATTTTAAAACTGACTTAGAACTTCTTACCAATTCGTTTAGTGACTATTTTATTTTTGGTGATTTGAATGCACAACATGTGAGTTGGAATTGTATTTCAAACAATTCAGCTGGCAAAGAACTGTACAGACATCACTTAAGTTCAAGTTATTATGTATATCATCCGGATACACATACTAGATTCGGCCAAAATATAATTCCAGTCCAACCATCCACGGTTGATATTTTACTTACTAACTCTAACATTTCATTTTCGCAGTTACAGTCACATCCAAATATTTTACAGTCTGATCACACCCCAATATCTTGTTACATTTTTGGAACACCACAAAATCACTTTGTTACAGTTCCGTTGTATAATCAGGCTGATTGGCCAGCAATTAAATACTGGGTCGAGAATGAAATTAAGAATCATAATATCGGACAAATAGAGCTTAACAATATAAACCTAGATTCGTCATTAAATAAATTAGTTAGTATAGTTAAAGAAGCCTTTTCCAAGATTCCAATTGGCCAGAAAAATCCTTGGCAGAGGGAAATTTCAAATACGTCTAAAATGCTGATTACTCAGAGGAACAAGTATAACCGTAAACTTAAAAGATGTAGAGATCCTACTTACAGAACTCAACTAATCAGCATTTTAAAACAGTTGAATCAATTAATTGATTTTCATTTGAAAAGGGATAGAAATGAAGCGTGGGCTAAATTCATTTCCAAACTGCCTTCCGGCTCTAAAAAGTTTTGGAAACTAACAAAAGCTTTAAAAGGTAGAAATTCTGCAATCCCCGATCTAAATATAAATGGGGAATTTTTAAGTACCGGTGAAGCAAAAGCAAATGCCATTGCGGAAGTTTTTAGATGCAACAATAATATCACCAACAACAATTCATCACCTTTAGATAATGTGGTTCTAAATTATGTGCAGGAACTTAACAATGTAAATCTCGCTGACAGTGACAATTTTGAATTCACAGATGCAGTAGAGGTAAAGACATTTGTTTTTTGTTTAAAAAATAACAAAGCCCCAGGTTTAGACGGAATTAACAGCATTATTTTAAAAAATATGCCCGATTACTTTTTTGAAACTTTGAGCAAACTATTTAATTACTGCTTGAGAAATGGTCATTTCCCCATGATATTTAAAAAGGCCAGAGTTATACCTATTTTCAAAACTGGAAAAGATCCTAAATTGCCTTCCAGCTATAGGCCAATAAGCATTTTGAGCTTGTTGGATAAAGTCTTTGAAAAAATAATTCACAAAAGAATCGTAGAGTTCTCAGAACAGAATAACATTATACATCAGCAGCAGTTTGGATTCCGAAGAGAGCACTCTACGGTACATCAAATCAAACGAGTGGTTAATATTATTGAGAATAATAAAAGAAATCGTAGAAGTACAGGTATTATATTTCTTGATATTGAAAAGGCTTTCGATACAGTATGGCATAATGGCCTATTGTATAAACTTAACTCTTTTAGTTTTCCTTTATATTTACAAAAAATCATACAAAGCTTTTTAGACCAACGTTCATTTGTAGTTTTCGTGGAGCGCATCTCATCAGATGAAAAACATATACTCGCAGGTCTACCGCAAGGTTCCGTTTTGTCACCTACGCTTTATTCGTTATATACGTCAGATATCACTCTACGCAGGAATCAGGAAGCAGCATTTTATGCAGACGATAGTGCTTTCATTTGCAGCGGTAAGGTATCTAATTCATTAGTTAGGAAAATGCAAGAGAGCTTAAATTCAAGCCAAAAATATTTTAATAAATGGAAAATAAAGGTCAATGATGATAAAACACAGGCCATTATTTTTCCATATAATAAGTCGCCAAAACGCATACCTTCTCAATCTATGTTGTGCCGTGGGAATGTTATACCTATAAAGTCAGAAATCAAGTATTTGGGCATTATAATGGATAAAAAACTAACATTTAAGCAACATGTCAACCAAATTTGTGAAAAAGCTATAAAGTGTGGTCGGGCATTGTTTCCCATACTCAACAGAAGATCTAAATTGAATATGAAAAACAAAATATTGTTATATAAAATGTGCATTCGACCAATTATGAGTTACAGCTGTCAAGTATGGTTTCATAAAACTGCGAAAACTCATACCAAAAAGCTTCAGATTATACAAAACAAGAATTTGAAAATAATTCATAATCTTCCTCGTAGGTATCCGACAAATTTACTTCACAGTAACTTTGGACACAAGATGATAAACGATTTCACTAGAGAACTGACACTGACATTTAATGAAAAATGCAGACTGTCAAACTTTGAATCAATAAGGAATTTACAAGGTAATCACTAAGATTCGTTCGTTAAGAATGAATGTATTAGCGATTATCCAAACAAATTTCTTTATAACTTCCATAGAGATCAAAAAGGTTTTTGTGAGCTATTTTCCTTAAGGCTGTATATTTATTGTTATTAGTTTTGTAAATTTAATTATAAGACTCTTATTGTTGTAGTACTTATAGTAAAATCTCATACCTCTGTACCTTTTATATTTTAAACTTGTAAATAAAGACTTTTATTAAAAAAAAAAAAAAAAAAAAAAATATATGTGGTGGTGTCGTCAAGTAAAGTTCAAGTTGTGGGTAATATCTTGATTACACTGTACAGCATTTAGTGCGGAATAATAAATGTGAATATACTCGTTCAACAGCATAACGTTTAAAGATTGTCGTACAAGGGTGTGAAAATTTTGATTACAGTGATGGCCTTTATAGTAAAGCTTGTACTAACGTATTTTGTGTCATACTATATATTATTTATTTCCTTTAAACTTAAAGGCCTTATTAATTCACTATTACAAATTATTTTTGTATCTGTAACATTTATTCTTCTGTGTAACTGTTGGTTTATTTTACCAAAAAAGATATTTTAAGCCCCATTATTATAACTTGCCAATAGTTAACGTTAGGACTTTGTTGGAGCGATAAGTAGTTTTTTTTTTTTATTATAAGTAAGCTAAAACTGAACTTTAACTATCAGGTACTTTAAGGGCAAGTTATATTAACGAGCCTTACTCTCGTTATTATTATGAAAATCTAATTATCTCTCCGATAAAATCCTAATTTTAGCTATTGCCAAGTTATTATTATAGGCCTAAGACTTAGTTAAAAGTACTAATGTAAATTTTATACACAGAACAAAAAAATAAATCAATCATATCTTAAAAAGTTGCAAAGAGGAACAGAAGCAATAAACTAATTTGCAAGAAAACCCTTGTTTTTAAGCAAACATGTTAAAATTATTATTTATTAGCTGTTCCTACCACGTCGATGAGTCCTAACAATGTTTTGTTCAATTTTGCTTTGAAAGTAATCTACACCAAACTTTAAGACTCTTACTTTTATACCCCCATATTTATAAAAAATAAAATATATTTGAAATCTATTTTAGAACAAATTTTTCATACAAAAGTTTTTCTAAAATACATTTTAAATCAGTTTTATTATTTATAAATATGGGGGATAGTGTTTCAGTTATGGTTTATGTATTTACTTTATAAAGAGGTACCCATCCCTGGATAAAATTCTAAAGTTATTATAGATTTCTGTAAATAGTGTTTAACATATCTCGCTTGCAAAAATAAAAGGTGCTGCCTAGTGGCAGTATCTTTAAATCGGTAAAATTGCGTGCTTTCACTACTATTTCTCTATTTTCTCTAGGAAATGAGAATAGGAAATGAGAACCTAGATACTAAGGTCTCTCCCCACAAAATTTTATTAAAATCCATTCAGTAGTTTTTACGTGATGCGAACACAGACAGACAAAAGTTCTAAAAATTTCAATATTCAATTTCAATTACTAACTGCACAGAAATGGTCCTGTTACAGTTTTATTATATGTATAGATTAGCATATCCTGTTCAGGATAATTCATAACAAACATTGTCACACATTTAAATGTGAAAAAAAATCTCCACATTGAGGTATTTTATCAGTTACACTACAAAAACAAAACACTTTTGCAAATACAATTCATAATGGCATTTAACAACCTAGTGGTAAACCTAAAAAGGCCTGCTCTCTTTCTCCCTATGACCCGAATTTTTCTCTGCCTTCCAAACGAAGTATCTACAACTGGGATAAATTTGTCTTCATAAAAGTCAATCTTTAAACGAAGGCCTTTACACCCGTCTACATTAGTCATTAATATGTTTTAACCTAGTGTCTATACCTGATAAAAATTTGTTTGATAAAAGTCAAACTTCATAAAAAAACATTATTTTTAATACTGGGTTTTTTTATATGAAGTTTGACTTTTATCAAGACAAATTTTTGTCAGGTATAGACACTAGGTAACAAAAGTCAAATTTTATATAAAAAAGGGATTATCAATTTTTCAATTTGGATACAGCATTATCCAATTTGTTGACTCTTAACATAAATTAAAATAAGCCGTACGAGGAAAAACTCATTATTCATGCTTTAAAGAAATAGAAGACAGCAGCTACTCAGCTAAATGAAAACAAATTCCGTTGGCTACAATTGTCGCCGTGTAGTTAGCTACTTAATGATATTAAAAACGACAGCTACATCGCAATATCTGAGATTGTTGGAGAAATACCTATTTTGCTTTTATAAAATTAAATAAGTTTTTCAAAAAATAATAAATATTTCCTTCAAAACTTTTTGATTGTACATACATGAGCCCTTGATTTTGAAAGTGGTATAAGTCAACAATTTTAAAAATCTAGTTTATCAGCTATTTAATATAAAATCCTAATAAAATAACTTAATCTGAAGTAATTCGCAGTATGGCATGAAAATTAAGTTGATAAATTGAGTTTATTTTTTGCTTGGTAAACAAAATATAGTTACTGTATATTTTGATAGTGGTATAAGTCAGTCTGTTTTAAAAGTTTGTCTAAATATTTGTTAGTAATTTTGTCATGTCTTCATCCTATTAATGTAAAAATGCACTATTTATAGTTAATTGTAGACATTATACGGCGAAGAAGTATAAGTAATGCTCCTTAGAAATGGAAACAAATAAGAACAAATGGCTCAGAAAGATTTCGTTTCATTTCGACGAATAAACGAGGAGAATCAACGACTAATAGAAAGATTAACACCAATGGAGAGGCTGTGTCTTGGCTAAAATACAATGGATTAGATTTCTAAAAAATGCTCCATATAAGATGTTTTATAAAACTTCTTTGGATGACAATTTCGAATTCAAAGTGTTGGACCTTTCACCTAAAGGATGAAGCCCTAGAATATACGAAAATATTGATTTGCTTTCATTATACACAACCATTAGACCAATAATAGAGGAAAAACGTAAATATATGATGGATTTACTACCCTATATCCCACCAATTTTCCACAAACTCTTTATTTCCCTAAATACTAAAAAATAAATTACTTAGTTACAATGTAATGAATTGATGTTAATTTCTAACAAAAAATTGTTTTCTTGATGGTTTAAGTCATTTATAAAGTCATGCAGTTAATTTTGAAAATATTTAATTCCATAATGCAAAAATATTTTTTAATCCTTTAAAATACAAACCTCTTAATATCTCGAAACATGAAATATATGACTTATACCACTTTCATAATCAAGGGCTCACATACATACATACATATGTATGTGAATTTGTAATTTATAATTTTGTGATATTTTCTTTTGCTGAATAAAATAAAATAGTCGCATACAAAATTTAACGTTAGCCTGAGTTGACTACAGCCACAACGGTGGTCATGTAGCCATGTAGTTTTTCTGGCTTTAAAAAAATTTTTATTTTATTTTTAACAGTTTGTAGACGGTATCCTGATGTTGTCTATGTGTTTAAAATTTGTATTTGATTTGTATTTTTACTTTGTGGAATTATGTACATTGTTGTCTTACAATTGGCGTGGAATACTTTCAAAGCAAAATATTGTCAGGACGCCCACGACTCGTAGTAGCGACGTGGCGGGCACAGATAGTATGTAAATATATTCTTAATACTAAAAATATGTTAGGTTACATTCTTGATTTTAATTTCCATAGAAATATTGAATTTTTTTTAAATTTCGAAAATTTTTTGTAAAAATATTTTTTTGAAAATTGTTTGTAGTTTTATTCGAAATTTTAAAAAAAAATTTTACGATCATTTTTCTGTAAAAATATAGAAAATGTTTTATAAATATTTTTAATTTTTTTTTTAATGCAACAAAATGAAAAAAAAAGAAAAACAATATGAAAAAAATTAAAAAAAAACACAGACGGACATCGCTAAATCAACTTCTCTATTTATAAGGATCCAGAATATGTACATATGTATATAGGCTCGTAAATTAATATTGTGGAAATTAGACACGGAATGACAAACTTATAACATATATACCCTTTCTACATGTAGTGAAGGATATAAAAATATGTTACTCTATATATGTATGTACATATATAAAGTAATATATATAGTTTATACTTAATATTAAAAATATGTCCGTCTTTCCGTCTGTGTTTGGGTTGAAATCAACTTTGCCAAGGCACGCGAAGAGATACAGAAAATTTAAGCACACCAATACGCCAGGCATAGTTTCGAAAATTTCGCTAACGAAATTCAGCAACATCAGACTACTTAATTCGAGACAGCGGACAAAAAACCACGCCTACCTATATTTTTATTAATTTTTTCGGGTTGATTTTTTTTTCTCTTTTGATTTTGATTGCATTACATTTAAAAAAAATTCAATGAATTAAAAAAAATTTTACAGAAAAATGTTCGTAAAATTTTTTTTTTAAATTTCCATTTTATAAAAAAGACAGTGTAGCCGCTGCTTTCTATTTCTTTAAAGCTTGAATAATGAGTTTTTTTTCATATGACTTTTTTAATTTATGAAAAGAGTCAACAATATAAATCAAATCAGCGTGGTGAAGGGTATGGAACATTCGGCACCGTCCTCCTATTTGGAATACACGAGTATATCATGCATCTAGAATATTGAACCTTCTTCAACGAATTCTTAAATTTTGTGTCGAGACATATGTGCGTTATCGTTTTGAAGTCGACAGTTTTTTTGACGTCATTCTACCGACGATATTTCTTGTATCATGAAATAAAAATTGATCGTCTGGACGGAGTATTACACTGCGATTACATTTGACAATGCTGTCATTACAATAAAGCTTTAGATATGCTTGTTCCACAAACGATAAAATTCAATGTGCTCTCTCAAAATAAAATGGCGTTCAATATTCTCGCGAATGCTATAATTGACATCGTCCGCAAATAATACTAAACATTCAATGATAACTGCAAGGTAGAGCTGGCAAACAATCGATACTATCGATAGTTCTGTTTCCATTGGACTATCGATAGTTTTTTCCGAAAGCGCTAGTATTGTCGAAAATTCGATACAGTACTAAATAGATATATAGAACAACGCCAATCAGATGTCCACAAATCTCGTCTGTCAGCCATGTTTCTGTCTATTGTTAAAGGGGACTAAGAGCCAACTTACACCATGAAATTTTTCATGAAACTGGTTGCATGCAATTTTTGTTTGTATGCAAGAGCTGTAGAGAAGCAAGCGGGGTATGCAAAATGGCTTGAATTTTGAGGGGATTTTTTGACACTTGGTTTGTGCAATTTTCGTTAGTTCAGAGTTGATTTAAAAAAAATTAAATTGTTTTGTTTCTTTATGTATAAATTTCGGTATGATTTGTGATTTTAATAATTTCTTGTAAAATTTCGTTATATGCTTGTCTCATTTTTATTAATTTTGTATTTCAGTACGAGAGCATATATTTTATTGAAATGACGCATAAACAAAAAAAATTACGAATATGAAATCAAAATAAAATGTTCAAAACAAATTCATGCCGATTGCATGAAAAATTTTTTCGTAAAAATGTGCCATGAAATTTGCTGTAACTTTAAGAGACATGAAAAAAATCGCATCATATAAATTCGGCCTAAGACTTCAACCACCTCTGTTTTAATAATGATTGTATCAAGGCATATTTAACAAGGTGACTGCACAAGGCGGAGCTAATATTAAAGAGAAATTTTTTCAATTTTTTTATATGTAGTTTGACATTAATCAAGTTTTTTAAGAAAGAATAATATCTTTTTTACTGTCAAAATCCATATAAAAAAAAATTTAAAAAATTTTTTGCTGAAATTTCCTCTCCCTTACGCTATCACCTTGTTAAATATACCTTGGATTGTATTTTGAATGGATTCAGTGTGTTCAGTGTAAATTTTGTTGTAGTGTTGTCAAATTTGACAGTAATTGACAGCTCTCTGGCATCCGTTATTGTTCTTCTCTTTTCGTATCTTTCTTTGGCTAGTAAAATTCGTCAAGATGGTATGTGTTTGAAGAATTTTTGTAAAAATTGTGAAAATAAAATCACAGAACATCGCTTTAAATTTAATAAAAACCAATGTTAGTGAATATTTTTAGTGTTGGAGAAAAGCGCGTTTATAAATCAAAGTAATTATTTTAGGAAATAAAATCAATATTTAATAATTATCCGAAATCTTGAAAGTGATGTTTTGTGACAGTTTTCTCTTAAAACTATAATAACTAAATAAAAATAGAGTTAATAGAAGTTTTCACTACTTTAAGGTAAATGTGCCGAAACAGCGTCGCACTTTTTGTAAAAAGTGCAAGTGTCACAAATTGCACAAAGTAACGCAATACAAAAAATCTAAGGAACGCAAAGGTGCTCAAGGCAGACGTCGTTATGACAGAAAACAACAAGGTTTCGGTGGTCAAACTAAGCCTATCTTCAGGAAGAAGGTAAGAATATAACGAAAAAAGCTACGCCAATAAAAAAGTACACAAATTGATAAAAAATTTAAAAATAAAGTTGAAAACTACGGAGCTATAACAAACCCCAAATTTATGGAAATTTTTTCTCCTAAATGATATATTTAGCAGGTTTTTAATGATATCATCGATATTGACCTGATACGTTGAGAAATGTAACACACAGTTACAGTTAAATTGAAAAGTTCAGAGGCCCATTGGTTACTTTTTGTAATTGGAGTAACTTCGCTAAACTAGTTTTGAGCCGCATATTCGTAGAACCAGATTGCTGTTGCAATAAAAGTCAAGCTCTTTGGTGGGATAAATATATGCAATATTAATAAACAATTTGTTTATTAAATTTGTAGGGTTGTTTAAAGACAAGTTTTTGCTCATTATCAAAAGCTCTGCCGTTAAAACCGGAAGATTTAAACAAATGCCAAATATAATTGATTTAATATTAAAATTGTTCTTGTTTATTTTATTAACCAATTTTATTTGTTTGCTTTATAGGCTAAAACTACCAAAAAGATTGTATTACGTATGGAGTGTACAGAATGCAAATACCGCAAGCAATCGCCCTTGAAGCGTTGCAAACATTTTGAATTGGGTGGCGACAAGAAACGCAAGGGTCAAATGATTCAGTTCTAAAGGAATTTTATAGTTTTTTTAATGTCATCCACAACTATAAGTATAAAAATCTTTACCATCTACTTGTAAAACGTTTTTAGTTTTCAAGCCTTTGTTTTTTTATTTGTATGAAAATTACCTATCTGAAAATATACTTTGGAATCACTTTGCAAAAGAAGTGTTTACAGTTTAAAGAACAGAATTCTGTATTTTTATTAAAGAAAAAAAATTAAATATAAAGGGCGAAATATTAAGGATGTTCTCGATAAAAGAATTTTGCATACTTTATACCTACGTCATACGGAGGTTTTCGACGCGCCCAAGGCGAATCTATATAAGGATTGCAGTAGCGAAAAAGTTGGTCATATCGTAGCGTCTCTTCTTAAACCACGTAAGCCGCGGTTTTTAGAAATTGACTTTTTGGTTTTTATGGTAGAAAATAATAGTTGCCACCAGACTACATCTCATCTTAACAGTTTTTATGAAAAATAAAAAAGCCATTTCTAAAGCCTCGTAAGCGCCATACAAATGACATTTGCATGCAAAATATAAATGTTTTATATTTCAAGATGGGAAAAGTCTCAACCACAAAAATCTTATTTAAAAAAAAATCCGGAAAGTTTCAGCCCAATTGGAGCAATTTTGGTAAAGTTGAAAGTTTTTTTTGATAAATATAAAAATATATACCTATATTAATTTACTCAAAGAAATTGTCTGTTTGCGCCAAAACCACGTAGGCGGCAGATTTGGCTACAGTTAGTTGTAAGTAACAAATTTTTGTAAAAAAGTTTCTACACCCTTCAGAGAGTTGCGCAGCTGTAAACTTGTTCGCAAAATTTTAGTCTTATTTTAAACTTTCACCTTCTTGTCTTAGAATAGAATATTTTTCTAATATTTTATTTGACTTAAGCCAACAACTGTAAGCAATGAAATATAACTTATTATCAAGAAAGGTATTCATTTCAACAATTCATAACTAATTAGATGTAACGAGAAATTTGTCATAATCACAGTTAAACGGCAGTAATCCATTATCAATTTTCTTGTCAGGAATTTTGAATATCCTCTGAGGGAATGATTAAATTTGGGTTGCTAAAATAACGTTTAAAATAGGTAAATATTTAAAATTATTTACACAATTTTACTTACTCTAACATATTTGGGTCTAAACCATCGACTTGCATTTTTATTTTAATCGCTTGATTCGGCACACCAACTTGGAGCATTTTAAAAAATTTCTTATATAAGCCATGTTCTGCAGCTTTAGTACCCTTAATAGTATCATCTGTCGGTTTTATGGACGGTTTGACTTCATCAACACCTGGTTTATTGCACTCTTCTTGTTTGCTGATTTCCGTTTGTGTAGACTGTTTCTCAATATCCGGTATAGAAGCCTTTGTTTTTTTATTTGTATGAAAATTACCTATCTGAAAATATACTTTGGAATCACTTTGCAAAAGAAGTGTTTACAGTTTAAAGAACAGAATTCTGTATTTTTATTAAAGAAAAAAAATTAAATATAAAGGGCGAAATATTAAGGATGTTCTCGATAAAAGAATTTTGCATACTTTATACCTACGTCATACGGAGGTTTTCGACGCGCCCAAGACGAATCTATATAAGGATTGCAGTAGCGAAAAAGTTGGTCATATCGTAGCGTCTCTTCTTAAACCACGTAAGCCCCGATTTTTAGAAATTGACTTTTTGGTTTTTATGGTAGAAAATAATAGTTGCCACCAGACTACATCTCATCTTAACAGTTTTTATGAAAAATAAAAAAGCCATTTCTAAAGCCTCGTAAGCGCCATACAAATGACATTTGCATGCAAAATATAAATGTTTTATATTTCAAGATGGGAAAAGTCTCAACCACAAAAATCTTATTTAAAAAAAAAAATCCGGAAAGTTTCAGCCCAATTGGAGCAATTTTGGTAAAGTTGAAAGTTTTTTTTGATAAATATAAAAATATATACCTATATTAATTTACTCAAAGAAATTGTCTGTTTGCGCCAAAACCACGTAGGCGGCAGATTTGGCTACAGTTAGTTGTAAGTAACAAATTTTTGTAAAAAAGTTTCTACACCCTTCAGAGAGTTGCGCAGCTGTAAACTTGTTCGCAAAATTTTAGTCTTATTTTAAACTTTCACCTTCTTGTCTTAGAATAGAATATTTTTCTAATATTTTATTTGACTTAAGCCAACAACTGTAAGCAATGAAATATAACTTATTATCAAGAAAGGTATTCATTTCAACAATTCATAACTAATTAGATGTAACGAGAAATTTGTCATAATCACAGTTAAACGGCAGTAATCCATTATCAATTTTCTTGTCAGGAATTTTGAATATCCTCTGAGGGAATGATTAAATTTGGGTTGCTAAAATAACGTTTAAAATAGGTAAATATTTAAAATTATTTACACAATTTTACTTACTCTAACATATTTGGGTCTAAACCTTCGACTTGCATTTTTATTTTAATCGCTTGATTCGGCACACCAACTTGGAGCATTTTAAAAAATTTCTTATATAAGCCATGTTCTGCAGCTTTAGTACCCTTAATAGTATCATCTGTCGGTTTTATGGACGGTTCGACTTCATCAACACCTGGTTTATTGCACTCTTCTTGTTTGCTGATTTCCGTTTGTGTAGACTGTTTCTCAATATCCGGTATAGAAGCCAACTTAAATAAAAGTTTTGAATAGTTTAATTTAAAAAAGGGAAGCAATTTATACATTACCTTGGCTTCTATAATTACTAAGGCTGCTTCCACTTTTTGCAATTTACGTTCCAATTCGATAAACTTTTTTTCACATTGCAGAGCAAAATCATTAAGGAAACCACAAGAACTTATAAGGAAATGGTTTACAAATGCTAATACGCGCTTTTGATGAAGTGGAGGCAGCTAATTGTAATAACTACATTGAATTAATTTTTCATACTTTGCAAAAAACAAACAAACCTGTGTTTTATCAACATTTTGTGTTAAAATTTCTGCAGCGTCCATTAATTAAAAAAAATTGTTTTTAACAAAGAGGATACTAGTTTTTAGTAAACAAAAAGTGGAACTTTTGATCAGAGCATGAAGCCGAATGGCTAATAGCCGGTTGTAAGCCGCCGCCGACTTAAATTGGAAGCAGTTAACCGCTGCCGAAGTGTTTGGCTAGAAGTTTGAGCCGGCTTCATCAGCTAAACTGTTTTTTTTTTTATTTTATATTATTGATTTTAAAACTTAATAATTTTAAAATAAATTGCATTATGCTATGGTATATTTATACAGGTATATGCAAGGCGAATTCGAAAAAACTAAGCAACCTGTTTTTGTCCGATTGTGTAAAAATAAATATAATATAAAAAAACATGACCTGTGTTCGCAAACCTTTCTATGACAAATTATTCATTCTAATAAAAATAATTAAACAGTATAATAAAAAATAAAACTAGTTTACTTTAAATAATTAAAATAAATTAAAAGTAAAAGGAAGCATTTTTAAGAAAAGGTTTTAAATATTCACTACTCCGTACATAGAAGTATAAAAAGATTATTGATGTTTGTTGAACATAAGTAATGATATTTAATTTAAAAATTAAAATTTATAAAGTTTCCAAAAATTCGTTTTGATCAAGATTAAAATTGCTTAAGTTCAGTTTGAAAGTTATTCTGGTGGGTTAACAAGTTTGGTAAACGCAAGTTAAATAAAGAATTGAATAAAATACAATTAGTTCACAAGGCACTGACCAATATGAAAAAACATATTTTTTTTTAATCATTACTAATTTTTAGGAGCGCGAACAGAGCTTTATATAAAGTTCGACATTTTCAGATAAGCAAATTTAAACGGCTGTTCTAACAGTTTTCCGTTCAATTTGTATTTATTTTCGCCCTACAATAACCTGTTTAAATTCGCCTTTTACAAGTTGACAGCACTATGGCAACAACTACACAAAACAACAACTAGCAGATTTTACTAGCATATATAATATATTTATATAAATATTCAATTCGCCTTGGTAATCTAAAAATTAAATCTAAAAACAAACTTTAAAATAAAAGATGTGTATAAAGCGTGGAGTTTAACTTGCACTTCCAAAGATTTAAAATTAAAAAAAATACAAAGGGCGTATCCGCTTAGAGGTTTTACCTTAAGTTATTTGCTGGGATACTTTGTTCCACAAACTACCACTTCGTTCAATTCTTTTTGTTGATTTGACATTTTCACTTTGCTTTTGTTATTGTTTTGTTTTTACATTGTTCCCAACAGCTGTGTTAAGGTTTAGTAATAACAAACAAATTGAAGTTTAGTACTCATAGTTATTAAATTTTATTTTTTATAATTATTAATTAAATAATTAGAAAAGTCTTTGTTTACTAAGATTTATATTTCAAGTATACAAACATACGAATTCACGTCCAGTAAGTTGAACTCTCGATAACCGTTTCTTACAAATTTCTAACAAAGATTCTTTCATTTTTCGAAATTATTGGTTCTCGATTAGTCATAATAAATATATGTAATTAAGTGTTATTACAGTTAATTTTTAAGTTAGTAGATTTCATTTGAATTTCGGTGGTTTATTTTGTGACCCACGTCTTTTAAAAATACTTCTTGTGTATGAACAAGGAGTGTCAGTGTTTTTCATCAATTGTTAAACAATTTGGTCTTTTTAGGAAAGCTCTAAAAAGAAGCATTTGTCTTACAATCTAAGTATCTAGTATGTTAGTAAACCATATTTTTAAAAAGTTGTTTTTCATAAGTAATTTAGAAACCTAGTAAATACCTACATACATATATATACATACATTCATAATATAATTGTATTAATTGCAAAGGTTCTGAAGGGTGTTTTTAAACATAAAAAATTATGCTCAAGCAGAACAATAAATACGGAATTCACCATTTGTAGCATATCTGCAAGTCTAGCATACATTCATACATACATGCATACATACATACATACATACATACATACATACATACATACATACATATGTATATGCAAGGATTTTCTGGTACGAAGTCTGTCTTTTTTAAAACGTATAGCAAGTTTATTGTAAAAGCTGATTTTATGAATATTATTAATTATTTTTTGTTTTATTGCAAATCAAGATTAATGCATACACATGTATATGAATCGTAACAGTTTTTACCGTTGCAAATACGTTGCAGTTAGGTATGTGTAGCAAATCTAAGTTGTATGTACAATTTTGTTGTTCTGGTATTGCAAACCATATCATAAATGCAACATCTGCAAGGTTTGCCTCGAAACGTCAGCTCCTATAATACATACAATACAGTTTTTGATAGATGAACCTTAAGGGTTAAAAAATTTTGATACTTTTGATTTTAAAGGCTTATCACAATTATACCTATTAGCTTAAATTTGCTATGAGTTTATTTTATATTTTTTTATATACATATAAATCTTTGTAAGTTATTTAAAGATATTTAAAGCTTTTAAGTTTTATCTAGTAGACATATTAGGGGAGCAAGTTATCTTATGGTAATTTGATAAACAAAATTCCATTAATTAACCATATTTATTTATTTACTTCATTTATTTAATGCCTATAAGGCCAAAATAAAATATTAAATAACAAGAGGATAGTAATATATTCGGAACAGCTTAAATATAGTAGAAATAATTAAATTTAGTCTTATAAACAACAGTCATCGAACATTTTGATAAATATATTTAAAGTGCGTGCTGCAATGACTAGAAGAACTCAAGTATCTTCCCTTGATGCTCCTGATAATCCGGACGATTTAGATAGTCCTGAGGAAATGGAAGCTGGTTCGTTAACTATTAAGGTTTCCGAAGCAAAATTATCCCAAAAAGGTATACCAAATAAAAGTTAAAAAAATAAATTAATAAATTTAAACGTTGTTATTGCTTTCAGAACTTTGGGAACGTCCGGCATCTTACAAACGTGTTGATCTTCCCCAAGATGGCTCTTCATTATTGAGCTTTGAAATTTTATCAGCTTGTATTATGCCACCAGAGGGAGAAGATCTTAAAGTAAAACGCTACGTAGTTTATGAACTAACTTTGCGTCAGGATACAATAGCCTCAATTGATCCCATCCCAGCTCGTATACAAAGGCGTTATACTGATTTTCGAGAATTATATAATGGCTTAAAACAAAATTATCCCAAAGAAATGACCAACGTCGAATTTCCCAACAAAGTTATAGTGGGAAATTTCTCTTCCAACCTTATAGCAGAAAGAGGAGCCGCTTTTGAAAAACTTTTGATGCACATATCGGGAAATTCCGTTTTAAGAAATACCATACATTTTTTGGACTTTTTACAAAATGTGGAATTAACAAAAGCCTGTCAGTTATTAGATGAACGTAATGATGCATGTATACCGATTCTTGAGAATAGTTTCATCTTATTAAACAAGATTTTTATGGATCGCTCTAAACCGGTGCTCTTAATGTTATGCCGCTTAGTGGCCGCGTGTACAATTACACCAGTACCACATCAAACGGCAGAAAAGTGGGCATTACTGGCCTTAAATCGCTACGAAACCCTATGGGATATTGATCTGTTGCCTTTATATATTCCCTTGTTGCACACATGTTCCCATTTATGGTATGTTAATAACGCTAATAACACAACAATTGAAAAATACAAGATTAAAGAATATTTTTGTTTTGTTTGGGTTTAGGTGGCAGCGTGGCCGGGATCAAAAGCCCATTACAGATCGACTTACTGAAATGTCCAAAAAGGGTATAAATATCAACAGTTCTCTCTCATTAATGCAAGCTATACATAAATTAGATCCTCGTTCGGAGACTGTTTGAATTTTTTTTGGTAATTTCACAACTAGAAACGTGCATTTTTCGTTTAAAGTTTTACTAGATTTAAATATACAATTACCATACATACATACATATAATGTTTATAAAGCAAAGTTTACAAAAAAGCGAATATTTCAATTACATACATGCATACAAATATACATTAATACATACATACATCTATACATTTCTAGTTTAAGTTAAAATCCATTTTTAATATTGTGCAATTTTTTATATTTTAGTTGATAGTGATTTATTTTTTTGTACTAAACATTTAGATTTCTAATTTGTATACATAAAAAGAACATTTAAAAGCTTTAAATTTGTAATTATTGTTGCTAATTAAAATATTAGAAATAAAATAGTTCTTACAAAACAAAACTTTGTTCTGAAAAATTTTCAAGATAATAATTCTTTAGATTGAAATGTAGACTAGAAAATGAGATATTTTTATGGGAAAAAATTATCTGATATTTAAACCTTGGTAGAAAGGTACCTTCCCCTAAAATTTAATTAAAACTCCATCCAGTAGTTTTTGCGTGATTTGAACACATAAAACCAAAAAAAATTAAGCTAAAGAAATCGTAACCGATGATATTATTAAAGCAGATATGTAAATATTTTAAAATACTTGAACACATGAAAACAAATCTTTGGTATCACATTCCAAAAAGATGACGATTCCAAACACCTTATCTCATAGCTTTTTTTAAATGATTTATTGTAAAATAAATTTTAAATTCAGAATAGGTCAAAATTTTCTTCACACCATTAACTTATTGTTTGATTACAAGTAAATAATGGCTATGTAACAAATTATAAAATTTACTTTTACAACTTAAGCAGTCGTAATTTGTTTACGCACACGGAATAGTTCATTCTTATTTAGGCATAGATCACATTTTCCTTACGCAAGTATGATTTTTGTGGAAGAGAAAGTAGTACTTTTTCTTTTTTTTCCCACAACAATCAGTTTCAAGAAAACTTGACCCATGGAAATCAGGTATACCAAAATTACCACACTTACACCCCAATAACAATTGGACTCAAACCGCTGTCTAAAATGAGTTTACAAGAATACATACATTTTTTATGGACGCTCTATAAATACCGCTAGATGATTAGCAACACCATGTGATCAGAAACACACGGCTCAAGCAAGCAAATATTTTTCCAAAGGAAAGAAGAATAAAAACAAACTTGCCTGAATTCGCAATTCGTTTTATATTTGTATTCTTTTACGTTATTTTACTTTTTCTTTGAGGGCAAGCTCTTTTGAGCAAGTCATAATTTTATAGATAGTCTCGTTCCACACTTGCAATTTTTGTTTCTTGTCAGCACAGTTTTGCCTGTGCTGACAAGGTTTCTTCAAGCAAGTCTGAGTTTTGTGGAAGAGAAAAGAGTGCAGACATATTTTTGTTCTCTTTTTCTTGCCCACAAAAATCAGGCTTGCTTCAAAAAACCTTGTCCTGTGGAAATCAAGTATAACTCAAACTGGTTTACTACAAAACCGAAAAACAAACTAAATACAAAAATACTCTGATTATCAAAGATACACAGTTTTTGGAACCAAAACCACTGTTTAAAAATGATTTTACATACATACATACATATTGATGTGCACTTTATAAGCAAATCCATTTAATTATCGCTAGATTGCTGTCCACAATGAAGTTAGAAACAAAGGGTTCATCAAGCAAATTTTCTTGCGCAAGTCATAAGTTTATAGAAAAGAGGTGAAAGAAGAATAGCAAGGGGTAAAATATTACCTGTACTCGTAATTTGTTTCATATTTGTAGTATAACATTATTTTACTTTTTTTTTTTGAGGGCAAGATTTTTGTGCAAATCATTAGTTCATGCATAAGAGAGGAAAGAAAAATGGTAAAGTATAGTCTTGCCTGTACTAGCAATTCGATTTGTTATTTGTAAAATTTGATGTCATTTTACGTTTTCTTTCAGTGCATTTAACTAGAGCAAGTTTTCTTGTGCGAGTCATGAGTGAAAAGAAGACATAGAAAAGGAGAATGAAAATGGGTACTGAATTGACTGTACTCTCAATTTGTTTTGTTTTGCCATTCGTAATTTTAAACAAACAATAAAGCGTGTAAACGCAAAAACAAGTTTCTGAAGAAATTAAAAAATTAAAGTTGCGCAATAAAACTTGCCCTGACTAAATTCAGTCGTGTTTCGTTTGGCTTGTTGTTTGGTTGTTTATAAAAAATTGTTAAAATAAAAGAAATAAAAATATTAGACACAAATTTGGACATGGTTTATAAATGGAAAAGGGAACAAATAGAAAAACTAATCGCTTGCATTAAAGAAAACCCATGCATATATGATGTGAAATCTGTAGATTATATGGATAGAACAAAGAAGGCTCAAGTGTTCAATAGTATATTAGAAGAGATGCAACAATTAGAAAGCACTATTACATTGGATGAAATTAAACGCAAGTGGAAGAATTTGCGAACGCAGTACACACAAGAACTGCGTATGATGAGTTTATCAAAAAAAAGTTTACCTGAAAGATCAGAAGTTTGCGTTTCCAAGCTTTGGTGTTTTGATCAGCTAGATTTTCTCAAAACACATACAGTAATGAGGATAAGCAAAGACAACATTGAGGTATGTACATACATAGTAGGTATTATTAGAAATTGTTTATATTAACAAAACGATTTTTAAATTTTAAAAAATTATTTAATTTAAAATACGATTTTTATTCCTTTTGTATTACATTTATATTACAGGTCATCACTCCAGATAGAAAACCTAACATATCCAACTTCTACGAAGAAGATCCTTTGGGCGAGGAGCCACCCAAGAAAAGACATAAGGTATGTTTGTGCGGGATTTCCAAAAAGTATTCATTTTAGTAAATAAAAAAAAATGTTTTGTGATAAGTCTTATATTTAATTTGGCTGGAGAGCCAAATCAAACTAACTCAATATTGTTTTCATTTTCTGTATCTACATAATACCTACATGTATAGAATATTTATTTGAATTTTTTATTTCATACATATGTATGATATGATCTCAAGCTTAATTCCTATCTAATATTGTTATTTTGGCCCTGTTTGGGCTTTATATTACGTAATAAATGTAATAAATAAATAAACTTATTTGAAAAAAAATAATTGAAACAATTATTAACATAATGTAACCATTTTGTAGGGCCAAGATGCAATCAATGCCTTCCGAAGTGACTTGGACAATTTTAAAAATATTTTGACCCAAAGAAAAGCAGAAAGAAAATTTGACTGGCTGGGAATTCTAGTGGCTAATCAAATGGATGAAATCAATCCCGAAGAACAAGCTGATGCTGCCTGGCAAGTCCAATGTCTTATGTGGCGCCTTACAAATAATTATAGAAGAAAACGGGAATCTTTTCCCGCTTAGTCATCCTCAAAAGAAATAATTTACTAGTTTTACTTATTTATTAAATATACAATTACATACATACTTATGTACAAAATCAAAAAAATCTGTTACTGCTTGTAAAAACTGCAAGGTTATCAGGATTTCTAATAAATTTAACACAGTTAGATGTAAAGATATGTACATACATGTAAACATTATTTCCTGTTTCCAATTAAAATCAATATATGTATATTACAAAGAAATTAATTCCTGCATAAAGTGTGCTCCACCAAAACTTATTACCCAGCCGGAAAAAAATTGTACAGTTATCGGTATAAGAAGAATTAACTACTAGTCGAATGCGATAGCGTAAGCGATACATATGTATATATAACGATAGATATCTAAAACTATATATGATCTAGCAAAATTAAATTAGGCTACAATACATACACCAGTAAATCACAAAATTGAAAATAACAAATATAAAACAGATAAATAACTCTAAAGTTTTAACCGAAACAAATTGTTCGTATGGGAAAACTAAGGTAGCTCGAAAGGTAAACAGTTACAACAGCGCGCAAGAAAAATTTGACAAGGAAATCTTTAATTATTATTTCATAGTAAATATTTTATTTATTAATTCAATACAAAAAGGCCCTTGTGTATGTATTGTAAGACTAATTACCATGTAAAAACAACAAAAAAGTAAAAAGCTTATAATAAATTTAATGATGTACATCAAGAAGTTAATAAATTACTCCCCAGCCACAAGGGTAAAGCAAACTTTTTTCGATATCAAATTAATATGGTTATCTTAAGTAGAAAGGCCCTAACTCGCATTTTTTACGAAATAGAGATTTGCAATACATTCCACACAAATACATTATTTTTCATTTGAAAGTACAATCCTTCCGGTTAATAATGGAAAATAATTTCATTCAAATGGCTGCCTCGGCTGGCCATACAGTAGCCTACACGATCGGTTCAATTTTTAAGCACATTATCTATTGTGTCCAGCTGTATTTCACCAATGGCTTCACGAATATTTTCCTTTAAAGCATCAATTGTCTCTGGCTTGTCGGCGTAACACTTATATTTGACGGCACCCCACAAATAATAATTCAACGGTGTCAAATCGCAGCTTCGAGCTGGCCAAACGACAACAGCTCTGCGGCTGATAATGCGATCTTCAATAACAGGGTGCAAAACATCGAGTGTAGCGCCGTCCTGTTGAAACCAAATGTTGCCAATATCCTCCACTTCAATTTTTGTGAACAAAAATTCGTTCAACATGGCCCGATAACGATCGCCATTGACTAACGGCCACTCCTTCCTCATTTTCGAAGAAAAAAACGCGAAATTATGCTTCTGGACCAAAATCCGTACCAAACAGTGACTCGTTTTGGGTGCATCGGCTTTTCAATGTATGCGTGCGGGTTTTCTGTGCCCCAAATGCGACAATTTTGCTTGTTTACATACCCGTCAAGATCAAAATGAGCTTCATCTGAAAAGATGATTTTTTTTTTGGCAAAATCGGCATCTTCTGTAAGTCGATCGCAGACCCACTTAGCGAAGTGAAAACGCAATATTTCCATGACAAGACATGAGCTAAGTGTTAGCATTCACGAAATAAGCACTAGTTAAAAAAAAAAAAACGTTAGATGGCGGAACCTTTATAACAAGTATAAAAGTTTTAATGTTTGGAAAGCAACTGCGTGGAGTATCATTGTAGTCGGACTTGATACGGTATTTTATTATAATAGTTGTTGCTTTATAACTAGGGATCCATCTTTATGCCTTGTAAATTTAAATTAAAGATTAAATCCCTTATGCAAAAGAAAAAAGTCTATTTTTTCTCTAAGACAAAATTTTCATATACAATTTTAAATGAAGTAATCTTTACTTCTTTTACATAAAGGCTTAAATAAGTAAAACTTTTTATTATTATTTTTCAATATTAGAGCCTAAGAGAGTTTTAGTTTAATAATGTACTCATAAGATTTAATATAATAAAACCTTTTTTTGAACGAGACCTGCAGTGAAAATAGTCATACAAATCTTACTTGTAAATTAACGGCTTTATCTTTTATTTCAAATATAAGTATAAGACGGCATTGCGACTAGGAGACCTTAGGTAACTTTCAGAGTAAAATCGAAAATTATCATGGAATTTTAAAAGCAACAAAATATTAAAAGTAAAAGTATCAAGACTACCAAAACACTGGCATAATATATGAACACCTCACGAAAAACCCGACATTTTTTATTACTAAAGTTTTTTATTGGATTATTTTTATACACAGCTAGAATACATAAGTTTGTTATTCCATTTCTACAATATATGTATATTTGCGACTCCATATTGTATTTTATTTTTGATCCGTGTAGGGAATAAAATTAGTTTAATGATGTCCGTTTGTCCGTATTCAACCTTAAATCGGTTTCCTGAGGACCCTAGATAACCGATATAAAAAATTAGTAATGAAAATTTTATCATTGAAAATATGCCGAATCGGTTCATTAATGGCGAAAATATTTGGGCAGAATATGTTGATTACCTCTATTTCACACTGTAATGAAAATCTTAATTTCAAACGAAAAATCGTACACTAATTTTTTTTTTTGTGTAGAGTTTGACAGATAAACTTCCATTTAAGGGGGAAAATGAAAATTTAACTGTCAAAATCCATATAAAAAAAATTAAAAATTTTCGCTCCATAGTGATGCTAACTGATAAATATACTTTGATTTAAATTTTATAAAACATCTTAATCCAGCAACAATTATTCGAAATTTCAGGAAAAACTTAAAATTCACATAGAAATTGAAAATGACCGACATATCAAAAAATTAGAAAAATGTATATCAGTTATTTATTCGATCTTCTTGGGTTACAAGTAAGAGTAAATATTCTTCGAGCTCGATGTTGTAGCGAAATATTGGCAATAAAGAATTAGTTTTTACACTACATTTTGACCTCGAGCTCGAAGAATATTTATTCTTAATTAGAAAAATGTCTAATTCAACCGAGACCTTACGTAATTAGATAATTCGAAAATGTACAACTAATTTAAATAAACAATAAAAATTTTAACAAAAATTGAAATTTATTCAATTATATCAAAATATAAAAATTAAAATAATTAAGGAAATTAGCGATTTGCGAAAAATAGGGAACGTTGTAAAGCAAAGTATTCTTTTTATATCTAGCGTCAAAAATCAATCCTGTTAACAGTCGCTTAGTTACAATTTGTTACCCTCTCTTTTGTTGTGGTTTGTCGCCAACGGTTCCAATTATATTTTTTACGGTAAACATCATACAACCCAGCATTACATTTTTTACTCACGACTGTGTGTATGTAGTCCCTTTTTAATTAAAATCCAGTCTTGCTGAAAAAACCAGACCACAGACAACAAGATGTAAGATGTGTTTTAAGCACTTAACGATGCAGTATACATTTCTTCTCCATTACACTAATAATCTGTAAATATTATGTAATCATAAACCTTGTAAAAACGGGGCATTAAAAGGGAAGTAAGGTTTACTTAACTGCCTAAAATGTAAACACATACGCAAACAAATGTAAAGTGATTTTGAGAGTAGGTGGCTCATTTTTTCTTTTTTATCCTGACGTAAAAATAAATGGCCTTAAATGTAAAACAAATTGTAACTACGCAGGTGTTTTGCAAGCACTTCAAAATTATTTAATTATTTAAAATTTTTTAATTTCACACTGATAGACCGACTATAAATATATAGGGCCGAATTCATAAAAAATATTTTTGTTTTGTGAAAGGTTTATAATACAAAATTTGTTCAATAAACCTTTTATAAACCAATATTTTTAATAAATGGCCCAGAGTGTATGTAATAGCGTAAGGGAGAGGAAATAAAAGCAAAAAAATTTTGGATTTTTTTTTATATGAATTTTGACAGTAATATCTATTTTATTCTCTCTTAAAATACATGATTAATGTCAAATGCCATATAAAAAAATTGAAAAAATTTCTCTTTAATATTAGCTCCTCCTTGTGCAGTCACCTAATTAAATATGCCTTGAGGTACACAATGTGTACTACACATATGTATATAGTTACATACATACATATGTATGTACAATAGGGAGCAGAAATGAGTACTACAAGTTTGTATTTCTTCTATTACTAAGTGCATAAAAATAGTAACAAAAAGGTCGAAAACCCCTGTTGTTAGTACCTCTTTTTTCCTTTTATTTACATAATTAATTATGTATCTAAAACTTGTAAATAAATAAAAAATAAAATAAAAAAATTAAAAATTAAAGCCATTTTATGCGCCTACAAATGCAGAAAATACAAACTTGTACTCATTTCTGCTCCCTACTGTATACATATATTTGGAAATTCAAATTTTAATGGGATAAAAAATAAGATATATCTTAATAAATTCGATAAATAAGCAAATAAGATGTTTGATACATTTTTGAGATTTGTATTTTTTGAAATGAATTAATTTTTAGAAAGTTAAAATGGATAAAACCTATATTATTTACAGTGTGGAACCCCTTTTACTTTGTAATTTACTAAACCTAGAAATTAAATTTGAAATATAATTATTAATAGTATTTCAAAGTGTATCCCTTGGGGGGACGAGGGCTATAGGGGGTGAACCATTTCAATAATGCTTAGAAATGCGCTAAATGTAAAGTTTTTTTACACTTTTTAAAGCTTTTTTTACACTTTGGGAACATGCTTTCAACAAGAGTTATTTAAACTACATATGTATATAAAGCAATAATAAAATCGATTTTTACGGATAAAAATTAAAAATATTTACAATAAGTAAAAAAATTGTTCCCGCACAAGCCATATGGTTAAATTAATACACATGCATTTTAAATGAGTGCAAAAAATAACTTACAGTGCCGGTTAAAAAATAGCACCAACGACAAAATGTAGTTTCATTCAAACGGAAAAATAAATGGTAGATGAGTATTATTAGGAAGCAAGAGATCACGTTCCTACAAAAGAAGATCCCCAAACGAAGAATTTAACCCAAAACTTACAACTGAAACCATAAAACACGGTGGATCTAGTGTAATGGTGTAAGGTAGTTTTTCTTACTATAGTGTAGGACCTAAAAAACCAAAATAAGAACAAGTCAGGGAAGTAATGCTCCCTTATGCTTCTGAAGAAATGCCATTGGTGTGGGTCTTCCAGCAAGATAATGACCCGCAGCACACAAGCAAGCTTGCGACAAAGTGGTTTCGGCACAATAAAGTCAATGTAATAGAATGGCCCTCTCAATTAAGAATTTGTGGACAGATATAAAATAAGAGTGTCTTAAATGCAACCAAATAACAATGGAGCGCTTTGGACAGCTGTCCTGAAAATCTGTAATAAAATTCCAAAAGAAAGATGCCAAAATCTTCTAAATTCGATGCCAAACGTTGTGCAGACGTTATTACAAATAAAGGATATGCAAAAAGGTTTGAATTAGAATATACATACATATCATGCTCAACGTAATTTAGTGTTTAATATTAGTACAAATTAAAGTTAAGTGCTACTTTTTTGACTGATTTTAATTTTTTTTTAAATAAAGTATAAATTTCAAAATAAAATAATTAGCAAAAGTAAAATTTATTATTTTACGTAGTTATACGTAGTTATATAATTATACAGTTTCCTAAGCGTCTTATGATAAATTTTGAAATATATCAGTTTAACCTATAGGAAAATATTATGTACCGGAGACATATTTTCTTAGGCTTGTTGTTATTTTTCTGACCGCAGCTGTATACTTTATTATTAAAAACAACACTTTGAAATTCAATACAAATAAGCGAACGTGGATTTTAATGGTCTCGGGCTAAACAAAAAAAAAAAAAAAAACTATTGTGATTTAGCTCTAAATTTAGTAGACAATGAGTATATAAACTTCCCCATCATCTCTAGAGAGGCATCACTTTTAATTGTTAGTTACTTCATTCAACACAATCAAGTTGGAACAACAAATTTATTAAATCAACATGAAATTTATATTGGTTATACTCAGCATCTTTTCTTTGATTTTTGCTTCCTTGCAGGCTGTTAACAAATCAGGTATATTTTTCTTAAATTTATTTACGCTAATGTTGTTAGACCTGTTTTCCACTAGGCAAGTTTTGCCACGAATGCCATAAGTTTTGTGTAAGAGAGAAAAGTACAGCTTCATTTTTCTTCTCTTTTTTTCACCCACAATATTTAAACTTGCACAAGGAAACTTGCCCTGTGGAAAATTGGTCTAAAGGGAAATTTTTATTTACAATTTTTTTAAATGTATTTTCTATTTTCTTTTTTTAATTTTTATTTTATAGCCTGTTCTCAGCCAAAAGAAATCGGACCATGCCGTAAATCAGACCTGCAATTCTATTACAATTCCGAATCAAAGTCCTGCGAAGAATTTTTCTATGGCGGTTGCCACGGCAACGACAATCGTTTCAACGTCAAAGAAGAGTGTGAAAAATTGTGCCTGGAAAATAAATAGTTCTATTAAGATATAAGATTAATTTTTGTTGTTGTTATAAATACATACATATATGTACATACATACATATACTATCGTGTATATGCATATGCACATTTATTCTTTTGTTTTTTAAATATGTACATGCATTTGTACTGTTACGTAACTGATAAGACTGTTTTTATTTTGTTTTGTATTTAAAAATTATAATTTAATTATTCATTGCCTACATACATATATATATATACAAATATTCCTACGTCAGGTCGATGTTGAGATAAAATATATATCTATACATATAATAAAATAGTACCTCATTTCCTCTTTGTCTGTCTTTCTTCTTTGTGTTCGCATCACGTAAAAACTGCTGGATGGATTTCAACAAAATTTTGTGAGAAGGTACCTTAGTATCCTGATTCCAATATAGGTTACTTTTTTCCGCAAAAATATCTTATTTCCAAGAGAAAGTGGAGAAAAAGCAGTGAAGGTACGCCGATTTTTTACCGTTTAAAGGTAATTTATACTTTAAGGTATCTTTTATTTTTGAAAGCAGTACATTTTAAGCAATGTTGCGCAAAAGATGGCGCTGTTTTAAAATAATGAGTAAGTCATGTCTTTTACAGAGCTTTACAATAATTTTTAGAATTTTATATAAATTTTAGATTTTATCCAGGGATGAGTACCTTTATATAAAGTTAATACGTAAGAGAATTAAAATTTGGTGTCGATTACTTTCAAAGAAAAATCGAACAAAATATTTCTAGGACGCACACAATGTGTGTGGGCTACTACTACCTGTGCCCACGCATAACAAAATTCGTTGAAATTTTCACCGTGGCACGGCTCTATTTGAGATTTAGCCTGGGTTAGATTGTAGGACTACAGTCGATTGTGGCTTATTGTCATAGAGCCTCGAGTTTAGAAAACCATACAAATCTAGCGGGGTTAACTCCAGCGATATTGGTGGCCAATGCTCTTTATCTCCGAGAGAGGTAACCTCTTCAACCCATATCGTTTTACTTGCCTGAAAAAATGGATTTAAAAGGTGATAGCATTCTGTGTTCCAGTTTGAAGTAAACTTGTTTTAGGTCAATATGAATAATAACCATTTCAGTTCTTCTTTACAAACCGGTCTATTTCCGATGACTACTATATGAAGAATATTAAAAAATGTATTGTTTTTAATTTGAATTGAAAACAATATAATTAGGTACCTAAGTGATGGAAAACGATTGATTTGAAAATAATTGTTTTGAAATGGTGTGATGAATTTTGATTGATTTTGAAAATGGTTTTTTATAATATTTGAATTTTAAATGCATACAAGAAGATGAAATTCGAACATTAATCAAAAAGATTTTTAAAAATAAATAAAAAAGTATTAAAAACAAAATTTAATCAAATACAAAAATAAAGCAAACGTTTATCACAACCTTTTTAGATTTCAAATCGTTTTGTTTTCCTGAATATTCTTCAAGGTAGAAATTTTAGTTTACAGAATTGAGAAAGCAATAAAACAATTTTCTTCTATGTTTTTTTTTTTACATTTCGAACTACAAAGCAACAATAAAATGCCATGTTTTTCTTGTATTGTAGTAGGGACGCCACTACCTAGTAAGATAAATGTACCTTGTCTAATACCTTTTACTTTACCAAACGTAGTATAAGGTAAAGTATAGTAATCATGAAAAAATCGAGGTCGAGATTTCGACAGATTTATGTTTTGTACAGGTCATACCGTTTGACATATCAAAATGAAATTTAGTATATGCCTTTGGTATATGGAGATGAAGAGCTGTATAGTTTTTTAGGCATAATCAGGAGGGGGCAAAGGGTAGTTTCCTAACCCTTCGAATATTTTTGAACTTATATTCTTTATATTTTTCTATCTGTTTTTAATTTTTTAGGGTTATAGTTTAAATATTATCGTGGAAGGACATATTTTCTGGGGGAAAATATTTTTTATTGGAGAACTAGCTGTGCCTACTACGTCGTAGGCGCCCTAACAATATATTGTTGCATTTTGCTTTGAAAATAATCGACACCAAATTTTAAGACTCTTTCATTCAAAATACTTTAGTTATGGTTTATCTATTTTATTTAAACAAAGTACACCCTATTCTGTTTTACACGGTCTTTTATTACACGTTTTTTATTCCATTTAGCACGAATCAAAATTATTGAATACAAGTTTTCTCGTATTCCTTTATCTGGGTTTGGTTGGTTAAATAGATGATGCTTACAACTAAACACTACCCTAAGTAGATTAGATACAAGAGTGCTGATGACGGATGTGGCTGTCTAGAAAATGTGCATTCCGCTCCTGCTGGTGTCTAAAAATTAAATTTTCCCAATTTTTCTTTAATATTATCACCTAATTTGTAATTTAATTAATTCTTTCTTAGAGAGAATAATACGAACTTAAGCTTAATTATAAATTTCATTGTATGTAATATATAAACAGTTCGACTAATAATAATTAAAATTTTGAAAATTTGGGCTTAGATTTTATTTGTAAAATTGAACTTTTGCGAAATATTTTCATATTAAAAATTTAGAGGAATTCCCTTTTTGTGCATACTAGCATTTTTTCTTGTTAGAGCAATTGAAATGTGTTAATATTTTGTGAACTATCAATGCATCTCTACAAGAAGACGAAGAAAACTACAAATAAAAGACTACAACGTAAAGACATTTGTTTAGAAAACTAAATTGAAATATTAGATCGCCTTCAAAATGGAGAAGGCTCAACATTTCTTAGCTACAGTAAGAACTATAAAAAATTAAAATTCAATTAGGCAATCGTTGTTTTCTGGAACGAAACAATCTATTAATTCTTCATCAAATACACATTACCTATATGATTTAGTAAAATAAATATGATTTCTTTTTCTGAAAAAATTCTCGTTTTTCACTAATTTTAATAGGTTTTAGAGATAAGGAAACAATCACCTATTTTTGTATATGATCAATGCCTTTTTTTACACGGATTTTTCTGGAACCAATCTACCGTGTAAACACGGAATTAGGTGCATTTGGATGGCGAATGATCACTGGCAAAGGTTATTTTTTTTACAGATTTACATCTGCTAAACGTGAATTAAAACAATTTGTTTAAAATTCGTACTAAAAAATAATCTTTAAAATTTGGTTTCGTAATTGTGCGATAATATGTATGTAGTCAACGACTGATAAAAAACTAATAAAATAATAAATTTAAATATTTGTTTAATGAAGTAGATGAAACCTTTAGTTCTATTATCTTAGTAGATTATACTTTATTAAAATTGATAATATCAATGTCTTTTATTATATGTATACACTTTCGCAAAATTAATTTAAGAAGTGGTTTCTAAGTAACTTCGGGTATAATTTTCCAAACCCTGTATACTACTTTTAGGGGTAGTTTACTTGACATCCCAAACCGAAAATAATTATTTTTTTCGATTTGAACTTTTATAACTTAGGTAATAATATGTTTTAAAAAACATGTCAATCATATAATGTACAATATTTGAATTTATTTATTTCTTCATAGAAAATATTGAATCATGCCAAGAAGAATCAATAAGAAAATGATGTTCGAAAACATTAAACTAGCCCTGCAATAAAATGTGAATTATATACATACATAAGCTGAAAAAATCTTTGAAGATTTCAATTATACTTTCTCAAAAAGTTAAAATGTAAAAGTATTTAAAGAATCTTAAAAAGTTTTTGAATTTAATTATTTAAAATTTTTTAGACTCGTAGTCAAGGTATATTTATTTTACTAGGTAGTGGCATCCCTACAACAAATAAAACAATACAAGAACAACATTGCATTTTGTTTTTGCTTTGTAGTTCGAAATGTCAAAAAACATATAAGAAAATGGAGAAGGCGTGTATGTGTTTTATTGCTTTCTCACTTCTACACAATAAAATTTCTGAACACATAGAACTCTTGACATGTCGAACTACTAAATCAGCTGGGCGGACGACACTACCTAGTAAGATAAATATACCTTGCTCGTAGTTTTATGTTTTGTTAAAGCAATTAAATATTTTTCAAAATTTCAGAAATACAGAAAAAAAAGTCAGGAAACAAATGTTCAAAAAAATATATGTACATTAGCAATACTAATAAATAAACCCACAAATTTTAAAAATATTTTGTACACGCTGCACACAGGATTATTTGACATGATGCCCACTCTTCTTTATCTAACTCCTCGCCACGGGATTTGGGTATCTGTATTCCATTGAAATAATATTTTCATTGCCTCCGGCCTGTTTGGTTTACGAAAATTTCTTTATGGCTTCTTACTCCGCTTTTGATAGAGATGTTATAGACAAATGTGTACTACTGTTGAGGCATGTATTAATATACATATATTGGAAGCTTTGTGACATGGGGTACCAGGATGGTATATTTGCTTACTACAATTTCTTTACACAATACCTTTAACGATGATGATAAAACCAGAATAGTCTATAACCATAAAAAGCAGTAAAAAGGATTAAATCTAATTTGTAGGCTATGCTCGAAAATAAAAAAGGAGTGCATAAATTCAAATTAAGTTGTGTCTTTTTATGGTCGGCGAAGCTTGAGCTAGCCAAAGGCGAGCTATACAAAAAATCTTTAGTAAGCGAAACTGGTGATCCCACCATGGTCCCACTCTAAAATGTTTATGGTGTACTCAATAAGACACAAATTAAAAACATGAAAATTAAAAAGCACTATCTGAAATCTTTTTATAAAAGTTAAATAAAATAAAAAAATTTAACTTTTAAAAATATAGAAACAATTTGTTAAAAATTATTTTTTATGATTATCAAATAAAAGCGTATGAAATCCTTTTAAAATTAAGTATTACTCAACTTACTAGGGCTTATTGAACTGGAATTAGAACATATTTAAACCTTGATGACCGTAAGAGAAGTCAACGAATGTAAATAAAAGTTTCATTAAAATCATTGATTTGACAATTAATTATTTATGAAATAAAATATTTTTTTTTTCATATTGAATATTTAATTTAATTAGTATTTAATTTAATTAGTATATTTATTATAAATTCATATAATAAATGAATTGTTTAAGATAAAGCTTAAGTTCTAAAATATATTTATTCTTTTATCCGTAACTCTTGGAAATTCTTATTGTGTATAAAATGAACTAGAGTTTATTGAACTCGAATTCATTCCGAGTAATGAAGATGTATCACGTTGAGTGGCTACAGCCATGCGTTGATAACGAGCAATATGATCCAATGAGTGTGGCAAAATTGGACGAACACTATGCATTTCCAACAAAGTTAGGTTATCCAACTTGGCATAAGTACCCTCGCCTTTAATGAATGCATCAATTGAAGTGCGTAATTTGGATTCACGTATATCGAATATATCCTTGATGACTGTACGAATTTCCTCACATCTAGGCACGTCATCGGGAGCTGTGCTCATAATCAATTGAGCTTCAATCATATAATGTTCGCTAGGCATTTTGGTAAAGAATCTTTAAAAAAGAAAATATAGTAAACGAAGTGCTTGATAAGTTTTAAGAATTACTTGGATTTTTTTTCGTCTTCTTTAATTTCTTCCAAAAGATCCAAATCCATCCATTCAGGCGGCACAATACGACATTTTTGTTGTTTCCTAAGATGTATGCCCAGCCAGAGAGGGACGTGCACAGGAATACCAGCACGAAATGGTCCCACACTTCCTGATATCAAATGCAAAGGCTCGAATGAAAAATTTGGTATGACACCAATTGTAGACTTTTCACCAATAAACTCTATAACACAGGGTTCCATATCTTTCTTTTCCGAAAAAATTCAAGTGCTGTATTTTTTTTACCACAAAGTAGTCTGCTTTTTACATTTGTTTTGTTATGAAGGCGCCAAAAATATAAAAACAAAATTAGTAAACAGCTGTAAAGAGTAGTCTCCAATTCAGCAATGTGAACACTATTGCCAGACCTCAAATATAAAAGACTCCTTGCCACAATTTAGTGCAAATGAGCTTTATAATGAATTTAAGGTTTTTGTGATGTTAATGATTTTTTTAATTATATTTGTGTTGAACGCGAAAGTTAAAAGTGTTTACACTGAGCTGCCGTGTTCAAGATAGTCATTTATTTTTATTTGGGAAAATACTAAAACGCCAAGTTTAAGGGAAAATGGGAAAAGTGTTTCCACTGTGCTGAACAGTTTAAGATATGAATTTTCGAATTAAATCTAAGTTATTTGTTGATTTATTATTTGGGAAAATATTAATCAGCTGTTAAAAAATTGTACTAAAAAGAAAGATTTTGGTTATCTTCTATACTATATAATAAAAACAGTAACGTGATTGCTTTTTTCTAATTGTTAGCATTTTTTTTTTATATTACATGATCACAGAAGTCTTACGACATGTCAAATTTTTATGTAAAATAGTTTGATATCGTGTAAACGTAATATGTAATGAATCTGTGAGGCATTGTTAGAAAATATGGATAAAAATTTGAGAGTCATATAGCTCTCTATTTTTAAAATTTTTTAAAAAGCCAATTCGCTTTATCAGATCAGGGATGCATTTTTCTAAGACAAATTCCGCCAAAATTACTCAAAAACAGCGGGCGTCACTTATATTGTTGTAAACAATGGAAAAAAAAAACAGCTGGTCATCTTTTCCTAAATATTCTCCAATAGTTTTTATTCTAAAATTCGGTGTTAAGATAAACCAATTAAAAAATATTAATTTTTGCAATGTTGTAAAATATAATTCAAGTACAAAACATGTTTCTATGAAAACATACCATTTTTGTTTAAAAAATAATCCATGTTAACATATTGATTACATTTGACGAACTTATATCATATGAAGAAGGGGGTTATTCTTCATTTGCTATCAACATGTCTTAACAAAAGTCAAACTTCATATAAAAAAAACCGGTATTAAAAAATGTTTTTTTTTCATATGAAGTTTGACTTTTGTTAAGACACATTAATGACTAATGGAGACGGGGGGTAACTTCAAATTAAACTGTCAAACAATAAATGATAACATTATTACATTTTTCACATAAAACTTTGCCGTTTTCTACAAAATTAATCTGGCAACTATGATGCTAATGTCAAAATAAAGTGCAAGTAGATTTTTTTGTGACATATAAGTGCAATTGTGTTTCTTTTGGTTACCTTAAAAATACATTTTGGAAAAATAATATTTAGAAAAAAGTGTTAAAAGTCTATTTAAGTGTAGAAAAAATGAGTGCTAGTGTATGTGATGTGGAAAAAGACTCTAGGGCATTGGAAGACATTGGAGATTTTAAGGAAAACAAAATTAATTTTAGCAAGGATGTAAAACAAGTAATTGACAAGGTATGTATCAAATTACAAAGGCAACTTCACCTCGTTCCTCAAGCTAATGAGTAAATAAATATTCAATAGGTTCTTAAATCCGATGATCCAATGGATGCACCAGACTTCAATTCTGTTGATTATATCAACCACCTTTTTCCAAACGAACAGTCTCTTTCATCTATTGACGAGACTATACAACGTATGCAATGCGAAGTGTCACTCATTGATGACAATATACGCTCTGTTGTACGGGGTCAAACAAACACCGGTCAGGATGGTCAGATGGCTTTGTACGAAGCACAAAAAGTTATTAACACTTTATATGATCATATAATCGATGTCAAGACTCGTGCTGAAAAGACCGAAGAAATGGTGAAAGAAATTACGCGAGACATTAAGCAGTTAGATTGTGCAAAACGTAATTTGACTTCAGCCATTACGACTCTCAATCACTTGCATATGTTAGTGGGAGGAATTGAAAGTTTGGAGAAACTAATAGAAAAACGTTTATATGGAGAGATTTTGAATCCTCTTCAGGCTATAACAGAAGTCAATCAACATTTTCAGCAATATTCGGATATAGAAGAAATAAAGAATCTTTCCCAAAGTGTTGATCGCATACAGGTAACATTGGCCCAGCAGATAACTGAGGATTTTAAAGAAGCATTTTCGTGTAATTCCTCCGGAAACAATGCTCACCCTCGATTGGGTTTGAATCAGTTATCAGATGCGTGTAGAGTTGTTTCTGTATTGGATCCAAAAGTAAAAAAGGAACTTTTAAAATGGTTTATTGCCCAACAATTAGAAGAATACCTTCACTTGTTTCACGAAAATCAAGATATTGCCTGGCTGGATAAAATAGATAAACGGTATGCTTGGCTTAAACGCCATCTTCTTGACTTTGAGGATAAATTTGGTAATGTTTTTCCTCTGGATTGGGAGGTTTCTGAAAGAATAACTGTTGAATTTTGTCGTTTAACGCGAGAACAATTGTCTCAAGTTATGTCGAAAAGAGTACATGAAATAGATGTTCGTTTACTACTGTTTGCAATTAACAAGACCCAGGCATTTGAGCAGTTACTATCTAAAAGATTTACTGGGGTAACTTTGGGAACCAATAAAGCAAGCACCGACAAAGTCACAGCTGTTAATGAAATATTAAATACTTCTGATCCGACTCCAGCTCAACATGCTGTTGTATTTCACGATCAAATCGGCAGCTGCTTTAAAAATCATTTAGATATCTACATAAGAAGTATTGATCGCAATTTGTCAGAACTTATTGATAAGTTTATTGAACAGACTAAGGAACCTTTTAAAGTGGGCGAAGCAAAGACTACAGTGTATCCTAGGTACTAATAAGTGTGTTTTATGTGTTTTTTATGCAATTAATGAGTCTTTTTTATATCTAGTTCCGCTGATCTTTTTGTGTTCTATAAAAAATGTATGGTTCAGTGTAACCAATTGAGTAATGAACAGCCTATGTACGAATTAGCAATGGTATATAAAAAGTATTTACGTGAATACGCTAGCAAGGTGTTGGAATTTAGTATCCCCAAACTATTACCATCAACAACATCAATTGGTAAGTGAATATGGTTTTTTTTTTCATATTTTATGATTCGCTAACATATATGCTTGCCATTTTTGTTATTGTTTTTAAATCATTTAATATTTTAAACAAAAAAATATTTCTAACACAAACAACATCGACCCGCAGCGACACACAATTTTACTTCGCGATTATTTTAATTTTTCAATCGCTCAACCAAAAATTCAAAATTTATTTTAAACCTACATATTTTAGATTTTTATGATTTTTTTATCCCTTCAGTAATATTTGTGCGTAATTTCATTTTTATTTATTATTTAATTAAGACAAGTGCCTAAGATATTTTTATTTTACGCTTTTCTTTCA
This sequence comes from Phasia obesa, assembly GCA_949628195.1. Taxonomy (NCBI): domain Eukaryota; kingdom Metazoa; phylum Arthropoda; class Insecta; order Diptera; family Tachinidae; genus Phasia; species Phasia obesa. Next base: position 4,043,011 of record OX451216.1, read on the forward strand.
CTTTCATAAAAATATCACCTTTATTACAAACATTACATGTTTTTATTTTTGGTTAAAGTTTTAAATTAATAAAAAATACATCCAAAATCGTTTTAAAAACTAAAATTTATTAGGAAAAAGTATGTCTTTATTGACACGTGATATGCAGAATCTCTCTACGGCCGCTGGTCAAGTTATACACAATTTCCTAAAGGAAGGTGATGTGCAACGTTTCTCCAAAGATGATCTTATACGCATCTGTTGCGTACTAACCACTGCAGAATATTGTCTGGAGACAGTACAACAATTGGAAGATAAACTAAAAGAAAAAGTTGCTACTGCTTATGTTAATAAAGTTGACATGTCAGAGGAAAAAGATGTGTTTCATCGGTAAGTCAAAGTCAAATTTTATATATGTACATATGTATATTTATTCCAGTTTAATAATCGCTTTATTTTTTATATTTAAGCATTATCTCAAATTGTATACAATTGTTGGTACAGGATCTGGAAGCTGGTTGTGAGCCGTCCCTGCAAGCCATGTCTAAAGTACAATGGCAAACCATTAACAATGTTGGTGACCAAAGTGCTTTTATTTCTAGCATATGTGCCAACTTTAAACAAACTGTTCCCATATTACGTGATAATTTATCAAGTTCGCGCAAGTATTTCACCCAGTTCTGTCATAAATTTATAAATGTTTTTATACCGAAATTTATCAACGTCTTGTACAAATGTAAATTAACACTGTCGGATGGTTCAAACAATGTTTTGGGCTGCGAACAATTATTACTAGACACCCATAGCTTGAAAACAGCATTAATTGATTTGCCTTCGATCGGGTCAAGTGTTAATCGCAAAGCACCAACTTCATACACTAAAGTGGTGGTTAAAGACATGAGTCGTGCCGAAATGATTATTAAAGTTGTAATGACACCCGTTCAACCATCGGCTCATTTCACACAGCAAGTTTTAAAACTACTGCCTGATGTTACTATAGCAGAGTACCAGAAGATTTTGGACATGAAAGCAATTAAACGTGTGGATCAGTTACAGTTAATTGATCTTTTTAAACGCACTGCATCTACAGCTGCTTTTGCAGGCCTAACAGAATCTTCCGACAACGGCTCAAATGCAGATTTAAATAATGCAGTTCAGGTCGAAACGAATACTGATAATTTGATGGTTGATGCCACTAGTGTGGAAAGTTCGACTGCTACACAACAGACGGCTAGCACTACAAATAGCACAGCTTCGGCTTCAACTCCTAAAAGAGCTTTTATTTTTAGTGTTGGTAGTTTTTCTGGTGGCAGTAACAGTGCGGACAAAAATGGTGATGGTTCTTCACAGACGGGCAGTGACCGTGGACGTATTCGTAAATTGGAGAATCTTTTAAAGAAAAGATTACCTTAGTCATACTTTAGTATTCTTGTGTTTTTAATTTTTAGATGATTAGACTATTTTTTCCAGACATTCCAATATTTTAAGTTAACTACAGTTGCAAGCGACTGCTGTAAACCATTTCGTAAATTCTGTGCAATGTTAATAAAATGGCTTAAAAACTTTATTTTTTTATGTTAAATTTAATTTATTTCCTTGAATAACCTTTACTCAACAAGGCGGTAGATAATATTATTGTTAAATATTTATTAAATATTATTAATAATTATTTAATCAAAATATATTAAATATTTTTTATTATTTATTAACACAAATGAATTTTAAAGTAGTGAGTTCGTTTTATTCGAAGTTCAAAGAATATTTTTTTTTACAAATTTGGGGATTAATTTGATTTAACAGTAAAAATAAGATTCTTACTGCTTTTTAAATAATAGTTTCCCAAAAATTTTTACACTGCTTAAAGAGTTAACAGCTGATAACAAATTGCTATTATTAAAGGACTGGAGGAAGGGAAATTTATGCGTGAATTTAGATGGATATTTAACACATAAATTTAACATAATAAATTCGAAACAAAACAAGTAGTGGTTGTCTACGGAAACCTACAGCGCTTTAAGACTTCAAATAGTAAAATGGTCAAAACATGTAATAGTTCTATATTCGGCCATGCCGAATCTTATATACCCTTAACCATAGTAATGCTTGATATTGTGTTACCCTCTTATATTTCTTTGAACATTTTTTGTAAATTTTGTTTAAAATTTTTTTTCAGAATTTTTTTTACAAAAACGTTTTTAAAAATTTTTTGGAAATTTTTTTTTCAAATCTTTTAATTTTTTTTTAGTTTTTTTTTCATATTTTTTGTATTTTTTTTTTAAATTTTTTAAAATACTTCAGAAATTTTTTGTAAATTGTTTTTTTTTATTTTTTTTTTAATTTTTTGGAATTTTTTTTTTAAATTTTTACAACAAATTTCTAAACATTTTTTATAAAATTAGGAACTTCCTGCAGTGTATATTGCGTTAGAAAAAAATCCTTAAAACAATTTCTCATATTGACCCACCCTCTGATGGGCCTATTTACTGATCATGGTTACCAGTGGGCACCCTGTGGATCTATTGGCTACCTCTGTATATATTGCTTTCTATAAAGGCCTTTAATACAAATCAAAGCAGAGAAACCTTACCAATCTAAAAATAAACACAAAATCGGACCTCGCAGGGAGTTATTGATCCCCCGACATCTCCTTGCGAAAAACGTGCCCGCAGCCTCGCTTATTCAAGTTTTCTATGTATAAGGATCCAGAATATATATACTTTATGGGGTCGGAACACGGAATGACAAACTTATAAATACCTGTGGTGAATGGTATAAAGCAACACGGCAGTGGATGTTGCTAGTTTGGCAAATGACCACATTGGTATCTCTATTGGAGTTCAAATTTGTTTGCCAGAAGACCCGTCAAGAAACCTATAGTAAGTAAATTCAAATCGATAGAAACATTCGACATGTGAATAGTGGGCTAAGGTGTTGTGGGGCGACAGAAGCCAATTAAATTAATATGGATTTGTTGGATTAAATTTCTAAGTAGGCCACCAAATCACCGATATTTTCCTCGATATCAACTATCAACAGTTAAACATCAGTTATTGAGTGGCTCGATGTTTAAAATGAATTTAAAATTTTTTAGGTGTCATCTTCCGTTGTCAATTCGGCTCAATATCTAAAATGTAAACGCAAATAAGTACTGCGAAATACTTCTAGCACATATACTTCCAAGCTTTTGAGAACAAATGGCAAATGGTTGTATATTCCAACATGAAAATGATCATTCAAGTCGCTTAGCTCGCAGATGTCTAAGCAAACATGACGTGCCCTATAGCAAACCTCTGGGAAACTGAAACAAATTGTAGTATTTTTACATACTTAAACAAACGAATAAAAGAAAAAAAAGAGATGAATTAGTTCTTCTACTTCCTTTGACACATATAGTGATGTGTCTAATTCGTAGTGGATTGTTGAATAAAAAGTGACACGAGACACGTGGTCTATATTGCCACTTTTGGAGGTTACTTCGCCTCCTTCAGGATCCCAAGCTTCAACTTGTTTAAAATATGTATTTTGATTTTTGCATGTGGCTGATTCATGCAACCACGAATTACTGTACCTCAATACAACTGTTCTAGAAAGCCAATCAGCCAGTGTGAGAGGGAGACGCAAAACACTCGAAGTCCGAGCAACAAGGTCGGCCTGACTGACTATGCGATAACGACAATGACGCGTGCTCGTGTTGCTCAGCCCAGAGCTACTTTACGACTCAGATGAATTGGTTGCTACAGTTTTACAATATATTTTTTCAAAAAGCATGTGATACAGCGTTGCACTTTTTCTGCTAGCTACTACATTTCATCACATTACTCCTGTTGCTTAAGCTCCCGTCTGCTTAACGAATGTTCTAAAATTTAGAGGTTTGGAATTGCAAAATACTTTTTAAATTATATAATTTTTTAAATTATTATTTAAATATTACATTTGGACAACAGAAAATATTTACAAGTTGAATAAAACAGTTATTTGCTGTTCAAATGAGCATTTTTATCACCCCAAATCATGGGATTGAAAAAATAAAAACATTAATTTTTTTAATACAAAAATTTAATTTTATTTATCTACATATTACTTTAACAGAAATATGATTTCGAATTGTTTTCGTCTTAAAAACTGACATTTACATTACATGACTATGACTATTTTGTATTTTGCATAATCATACAAAAATGTTTAAAATATAAACTTAAGCTACCAGCTCTTCATCATTGTTAATTCTAAGTTTTAAATGAAACATTTACATACGACGAATTATTATTAGAAAATAAATTTGTAACCAAAAGATCTTTTGAAAGAATTTTTTCTTAATAAAAAACGAAAGACTTAAGACACAAACTCCGCCTAAAAATATTTGAGAATTCGTCCACTACAAATCTAAAATTAATAAAATTAAATGTGTTTGTTTGTTTAATGACGACTTTGGTTTAATTCCAGCACGATTTTTAACATCTTTACAGCTCTGCTTATATAAACAAAACAAGCTTAAAGACTCGGTTAATAAAATGTGGATATTTTAACTTAAATATAAATAAAATAAAAAATTTAGTTGACTAAAAAACAACAAAAAAATGTCTGAATTGTGTAAAAGCATTCATTAAACTAAAGTAGCAAACTAAGGCTACTTAAGTGAAGCTGTTTTATAATTTTCTTTTCTTTTCTTTTTGGTATTAAACTTATGATTTCAATTCATTTCGTTATCAATATTTTAAATACGAATATATTTTATATATACAAGGGTTGGTTTGCTTAAAACTAAACATGTGTCTTAATATAGCAATTTTAACTTTAACTTAAATACACAGTATTCATAACGAAAATAAGAGTTAAAACTACGATTAAAATATGTTTTTTTGAATTGCTGCACTAGACAACCTTAAACTGCTACAATTTTGCTGGGATCCACTTTGACTCTTAAAAATACCGTATCGTCTTTAATGAAGGGACGCTTGTAGAGCAAATCGTGAGAAATGAAACGTGGAAAACCGAAACCCAATTGATCGGGTTGATTGGAGGGGCGTTGAAAGTTTTCCCAAGTAGGATCGGGTACAAAAGATTCGGCAACACCGCCTTGGCCAGCGTGAGCTCCCTGTTCGAATAGAGTGAATGTTATAGAGTGAGCGAAAGGCCATTTTAGTAAAGCATCATATTCTCCTGGCAATACTTTGATGTAAACCGAAACATGAGTATTTTCTCCGGGACCGTTGCCATTCAGAAACATGGAGGCTTGCAATTTATAACCATATTGTGATGTGTAAAATGGTGGTGAAACCAATTCTAAACCTTCTTTGCCTTTGGCCTCTGACATTTTAGCAGACCAGTCAGTTATTTTCCACAATAAAGTGCCAGTAAAATTTATCGACAATTTGGAGACGGCAGATTTAAGCATTTGTATTTGCTGACCTTGCCGGGCTGATAAAGCCACCATCAAAGACAAATGTGAAGCAGCATTGGCCTCCAAATGGGCTTCCAACATGTGTCTGGGTCCTTTGAATCTGCAACCGGCTTCTTTAAATGTGCAAGAAATGGCCAAAGCTTTGCATTCATCTCTCAGATGAGATTCCATATCGGCACGCGCTATGGGTCCCACATCGCAACGTTGTGGACATACTGCAGGAGCTCGTGGGCATTGGTTGACATGTAAGGCCAAGGTGTCAGCGGAAAATTCTCTATTGCAGTGTAGACAACGTCTAAGCCGTTTAGTACAATCCTTTGATTTGTGCAACGTCATACGTCCTCTCAATACTCTCTGACCACATTTGGCCTCACAATAAATGGGTTCTTGACCGCAAGTACCAGCATGTTCCTCCAGACCAGCGCCAGAAAATTCACTTTGACAAAACTCACACTTAGTGCGTCTCATGGTACAAGTGTATTGCAAATGATCTGTCATCATTATGCGGGCAATCTGTGCACCACATTTATTTGGACACTGGGTAGCATCATGTTTGCATACATTTAAATGAGCCTATAAATAAATTTAAAAAAAAACAAATTATTAATACCAACATCTTTTCTAAAACATAATTTCGTGTTAATGGCTCGTTAGTAAAAATATTATATTTTCCTTTGTTTAATTTTTTAAAAAATTTTCCCACCTCAATCGTAAATAACTAAAGTTCTTAAGAATTTGTTTTGACTTTGACTGCTGGCTTAATGGCCATAAAAACCCCACCATAAAACATAAAATACCAGTAAGAAGTAATAAAAAGAAAAACAAAATTAATTTAAATTAAATTACATTAAATTAAATTAAGAAGTATATAGGTACCTACATATAAACATTTTTAACCTTAGCTACTCTAAACTGTTTTCAACTAAAAGCTAAATGAATTTGTTCAAGAAATTTAAACCTATTAAATTTTAACCATTTTCTTGGAACAACTAGTGGATTTCAATGAAATTTGTTGTATTTTTTTTTTTTAATTTGTTTAAGTTTGGAAATTTTTCTCTAAAGTTATTTATTTAATGACTTACCTTCAACTTTCTTAATTCATCAGACCATGCGCAGCCCTGTTTATGATGTATACAAAATACCAAAGAACCCATAATGGCTTGTTTAGGATCGGGACCAGGATAAATCTAAAATAAAAGAGAAGAAAAAATGTAAATAAACAAATATTAACTTAATGCTGTGGAGTTTTGTTTTAATACCTTAAATTTACGTCTATTAAAAATTAAATCTAAAAAGTTGTTTATTTAGTTTCCCAACTTCTCAAACGAAGATTTTGAAGTGACATGATTTTTCGTAAAGAAATTGGTTTATATAAAATTTTTGAAATTTTCTGGCAAAAACTAGTCTGTTTTGGTATAAAGATGGATGTCAAAAAATAAACAAATCAATTTTCTGAGATAAGAGAAAAATTAAATTACAACCCATCTTGTGTATTTAAGTTTAAAGCCGTAGGTAAATGTCTCTGCAGTTTTTTTAAGGTGATAGATAAGCAGCCTAACATTATCTCTGTATCATTTGTTATGTAGTAAGCAAGTAATGGAAAATGTAAAAGGAAAGTTCCTTCAAACATTGAAATCATTAACCTTTACACACAACTGTTTCTTTTGTCTTAAAGTTTCAAGTGCTGCATGCCGGACAAACAAATCGTCTATGTAATTTGTAAGAAAAGCACTGGTGCCTAATCACCGCATTCGATATCGAGTAAACTAACTTATCGAATAACATTTCGATACGAGTCGAGTAAGCTAATTCTGCCATTCGACATGTATGGAATCGTTATTTATATCAAATTGTAATAGATTAATAATATGCCAACAAGTGAACAAGAAAACACAGTTTAAAAACATTTCCTTTCGAATGAAATTACGATACTTTTTATTCGATATCGAGTGCAATGATGCTAAAATGAAAAATGACGAGAGAGTCTTAAAATTGGTATGGAATACTTTCAAAGCTAAATCGACAGTATATTGTCAGGGCGCATAATCGGGAGTTGGCAACGGGTAGTTTTCTTACCCCCATGTCATACCGTATGACATATTAAAACGAAATTTAGTATGTGCTTTTGGTATATGGGGATGAAGAGCTGTATTAGTTTTGGGCATAATCGGAAAGGGGCAAGGTGTAGTTTACTTAACACCCCAAACCGAAAATAATTAATTTTTTCATTAGAATATACTTTGAACTTATATTCTATATGTAATATATTCATAAAAATATCTGTTTCCTTTGGGTATGGTAAGGTTGATATTTTTTTGTAAAAATTATGTGAAAACCGTTATTGAATCACCCCTTACATAAAAATTAATAATGATTGATATTCGTAAAACAAATAAAACATCTTGCCCCCACCAATGTTTTGTTATTTTTATCTTACAAGACTTAAATCTATATTTAGTAACTAAAATTCTGCATATGTGTGTGTTCATGTGTGTTTGTGTACATTATGAGGGCTTTTGAGTCTGTCTTGTATTTCTTTGTGTTCAATTTTCAAAAAAAGATAACATTTGTTTGTTGCTTTTGTTTTTGTATGACATCTGCAGTTCTAACCCCAACTCAATATACATACATACATATGTATATATGTTTTCTCTCATAAAGAAAAAAGAAGCAAAAATTACATTACTGGTTAATTGTACTTGCAGTTACATGTATGTATATTGGCTCTTGGCTGGTGCTGTTCTACTTACACTTGCATACATAGATATGAATTTGCAAAGTTAAAGTCTACTTTGTTTACTGCTTCCAACACATCCGGTTTGATTAAGTTAATGCTATGACTTGTTCATTAAAGGCTTTTGTGGCAGAATTTATAAAAACCGAACTTAAGAAGCGGGGCGATAAATTTTTAGATTGTATGTATTTAACAGAATGGTAAAGTAATGCGATCTTAAGTTTATTCTTGAATAAATTAATTAAACTTTTGGCAAGTCACCAACCAATCTCGTTTATTTGAAATTTGTAATGGGTGGTTTTTTTTTAGGTTAGGATTTTCATGCATTAGTATTTGACAGATCACGTGAGATTTCAGACATGGTGCCAAAGAGAAAGATGCTCAGTATGCTTTGACATTTCATCATGAATAGACTTACTAACGAGCAACGCTTGCAAATCATTGAATTTTATTACCAAAATCAGTGTTCGGTTCGAAATGTTCAAATGTGACAAATTTTGTTCAGCGATGAGGCTCATTTCTGGTTGAATGGCTACGTAAATAAGCAAAATTGCCGCATTTGGAGTGAAGAGCAACCAGAAGCCGTTCAAGAACTGCCCATGCATCCCGAAAAATGCACTGTTTGGTGTGGTTTGTACGCTGGTGGAATCATTGGACCGTATTTTTTCAAAGATGCTGTTGGACGCAACGTTACGGTGAATGGCGATCGCTATCGTTCGATGCTAACAAACTTTTTGTTGCCAAAAATGGAACAACTGAACTTGGTTGACATGTGGTTTCAACAAGATGGCGCTACATGCCACACAGCTCGCGATTCTATGGCCATTTTGAGGGAAAACTTCGGAGAACAATTCATCTCAAGAAATGGACCGGTAAGTTGGCCACCAAGATCATGCGATTTGACGCCTTTAGACTATTTTTTGTGGGGCTACGTCAAGTCTAAAGTCTACAGAAATAAGCCAGCAACTATTCCAGCTTTGGAAGACAACATTTCCGAAGAAATTTGGGCTATTCCGGCCGAAATGCTCGAAAAAGTTGCCCAAAATTGGACTTTCCGAATGGACCACCTAAGACGCAGCCGCGGTCAACATTTAAATGAAATTATCTTCAAAAAGTAAATGTCATGGACCAATCTAACGTTTCAAATAAAGAACCGATGAGATTTTGCAAATTTTATGCGTTTTTTTTTAAAAAAAAAGTTCTCAAGCTCTTAAAAAATCACTCGTTATTACGAAACTCTTTGCGTCTTTCTCACTTAAATAAGTTAAGCGACATAATTTGCACATAAAAACAAACTGTCTTCTATTAGGTTGATAGTTACATCAACGATGCCAAGTAGTGTATATAGAAGCGATTAAGTTTTTAAAATAATACATATAGTAAACTGTTGCAACAAAAATGATCGAAAAGTGGGCGTAGCCGTACCCATAAAAAGTAAACATGGGTCTATATAAAAAACTATATCATCCAAGACATTTAAATTTTGTGAGCGTAATATACTTTGGAAGGTGTAAACAATTTGGAATAGTTTCAAGGGGCGTGACATTATCTCACGAAATGAACAACATCTACCATATAATATATTAAATCCGATATAAAGCAAGCTATAGACGATGTGACCGTTGGTACAACTTGATTAGGTTTTACACGAGATTGCAACGTTTGTGGGCTTGTTGCATTAAGTTGTGTGTCGGTTGCATAAAATATCAAAAAGTTTTAATTATCTGTCATGTTTTACAATACCGTCGCAATGTTTGTCGCTTATAATTTTATGTTGTATTTGTATTTATTCATGTTGTATCCACCTTGCAGTTAACTTGTAAGTATGAATGTAAATATTAATTGAGGTCAATTATGGCATACGCGAGAACATTGAACGAGAACTTACTTCAAGAGAACTTAGTTGTTAAATGAAGTTGTACGTGAGTTCACGCACTTAATTGGAACCAGCCTACAACTTGATTACTAGAATTGTTGTTCCAACGGTCGCATCGTCTATGGCTTGCTTAAGGAAATCAAATAGTCTCAGATTCACGATCAAACGCTAATCCTGATCAATGAAACAAGAGTCTATATCAGCAGGAAATTTTTTATAAGGTAATTGCATTTTTCCATGGGCTGTCATTCAGTCAATATCATTTAGTTTAATATGCATCACTGATTGATTATCCTCATTTACGAAAAATCATGATGTACTTACATTTCAATAATATCTTGTGCAGTAATTTTAACAATTAACATAGGCATTAAGCGGGTCTAATGGGTACTTTGATAGGCTAGCAGGCAGTGTTCTAGTCTATCAGTCCAGAGTTGTGGGTTCGATTCCCAGCAAAGACTTTGGAATTTTTCACTTAAAGTTGGCAGCAAGACCAAGAAGGAGCTTGGATATAATCTGGTTGCATACAAATGATTAACTGTGTTAGTGACAGGTCACGGACTGTCAAGTATTATCTGTTCAAGTTAAAAATCTAGGTAAGACGATACTTGCAGACTGCAAATTTTAATTATATTTTGAAAATTGTTTAATGTAATCGCTGAGTGAGTTATTTTCCAGCTGCCAAATTTAAATTTTGCTTGAATTTTGGGTCACCCTCTTTAAAAGTTTAAAAGAAAGTTATTTTCAAATACTATTTTTTTATCTTCTTCTTGAGTATTTACATGGCTTTTTATTGATTACACTAAAATTTGGAATAACTTTAGTATATAATATTTGTTCGCTATAAATCAATTTGGTTCGGGAAGTAAATCATTCGAAACTGTATTTTGATATAAAAAATAATAAAAATTATCAATTTCATTATAAATCATGTGACGTTCTTAGTATTTATGTTTTTTCAAGTCGAATAATAATTTTTAATTACAAACAATTAAACATTTCAATTTGTATATTTGTATTATGTAGTGTATTATACACTTTTAAAAGAATTCATACATTTGTTGCTCTGCTTTGGTTTAAGGTCATTAATCATAAAAGTTGCAAACTAATGCAGTTTTTCTTTGCTCTTAAGAATTTAATTGTGTAAAAGAATTAAGTAATTTTAGTTATTGGTGTGAAATAATTAATGGTTGATTTTGAATTTGTGTTTAAAAAGAACAAATATAAAAAAGCACATAAAAATATTTTTTTTAATTCACTACAATTCAAACAATAAGTGCAAAATTTCTAAAATTAAAGAAAATAAATTTCGTAAATAAATAGTAAAATATTTGTAATTTAATATGAATATTTTTTGCTTAAGCTTTTGCGAAACTTTCATATAAATGTAGCTTCATATAGAAAATATTTAGTTTACTCCCCCCTTTTAAAAAATGTGTTCCCTTTACAAACCAATAAACATGAATCAATAACTAAAAAGAATTCTATTAAAAAAACAAAAACAGATAAGGCTACTCGTGGCTATAAAACAAAAGTTGTGGTTTAACAACTCAACTCCCAAGTGGGCAAACAAAGTTTTTAAAGTCATCAAACTTTGTTGAATAATATTTATTTATTTATAAAAATGCTTTAGGTCTATTTTGGTTGGTTGTTTGATTTTGTTATCAAGCGAGCACAGCATTGGTCTCTTAGAAACTAAATTATCTAATTAGTTAACAATGTGTTTACAATTTATGCTTAAGTTTCAGAAATGTAGACAGCCAGAGAGACGAACCTTGCCTGCCAACCATATTAAAAGACGACAAAAAATACAATAAAACATATTGATGCAGCTATTTCCGTTTGTATACGAATGACTTGAGATGGTTTTTCCAATATTTTATATATACAAGAATGTGCGCTAGCATTTTGTTGTTAAACATGTGCTCAATGTTTATTTATTTATTTATTACTTTTTACTAACTCTAAAAAATAAAAATATTTAATAAGTTATACAAAGAAAAAAGCGCTTAGCATGGGTCTTGGCTGCCTATTTAAATGGGAAGTCGTTTCAATGTTTAATAACTCGTGTCTGCTTTTTGTATGTTACTTGACTGTTGTTCCGTTTTTTCGTTTTCTTTGGCCCAACTTGGAAGAATGAGTTCCCAAGTCATGATTTCATTTAAATCACGTGTTAATTATTGTTTTTTTTTGACAAAAGTCTTTCACATTGTTTATTTCCTTTTTTATAAGAAACACAAATATTTATTTAAAATGTTATCGCGAACCAAATTTTTGGTTTCTCGGTACGATAATTGTAAAAGAAGTATTTTTTTAAATAAACTACTTAAACTAAAATTAAAAACAGATGGGTAGTGTGCCGGTCTGCGGGTTGTGGTTTAGATTCCCACCAATGACTTTGGGTGTTTCACTAAAACGAGTGAAGGTCTTCGCTACTATGCTCGGTAAATTAATTTAGAATATAATTTGTAAGAAAGAGATAAATCTGTTCTAATCTGCATTAAAACACTATAAAAATAAAAATTTCCTAAAAATTAGCTCTAACAATTCGTATATATAAATAAAATTACAGCCAAGAAAAAAACTCTACAAACACCTTAAGATTTTGTAAAAAACTAAGCGAAAAAAGGTACCCCCAAATGCGCTAAATACTTTAAAAAATATTTAAAATTTATCGTAACTCGGGATACTACTATATACTGTGGTGGTAGTATTTTGGTCTGGACTTCAAAGTAGGTCGTTTGAACAGAAGATGACTGATAAAAAATTTGATACTGTGAAATCAAAGATTTTAAAGCAATCCCGATGCGTTTCCTATACGTAGTTTAGTATAGCACCGCAACCATTAGATGTGAACTCTATGGAGCACAAAAAAAAAATTGGTGCTAAAATATGAATCGCAAAGCTCTAAAAGCTAAGACCATGAGCGTAAATTACACTTAATTTTTATTGGACGGACTAATACTGCAGTTAGTTTTTTTTGTATTGTGAACAAGGTTTGACAAAATATTCATTTAGTTTTTATGGCCAAACGTAGACTAACTGAAGCAATATTAAAATTTTTTTTTTGCAAAAGGTATTTAAAAAAAAGGATTTTTATTAAAAATTAAAAAATGTTACAGTCAACGGTGAGGGACATGCAGTATTATGGGACAATGCAGACATGTGGTGTCGGCAGGAATGTACCACATGTCACACAATGCGCGATACAAACAATTTATTGCAAGCAATTTTTGGAGAACGAAAAATTTAAAGATTTGGACCTTTTAACAGGACGCTTAGTTCATGTGATTTGACGCCATCACATTATTTTGTCTGGGGATATGCAGATAAACCGGAAACGATCGAGCACTTAGAAGCGAATCCACATCCCCAAAATCACATTTAAACATTAATGCCTTAAAATTATGTAATAAAGCCCATTAAGTGGATATTAAAAGGTTTATTTCTGTTTTATTTAAATTTAAAGTTTTCTATAAACAATAATGTTGTATCAAAAAATAAAAATTAAAAAAGAAAAATACAACTTTTATATAAATCCTTTCAAAATAATTACAATTTTTAAAAAATAAAAATACCTTTTAGATTTTTCTGTTTTTTATTTATTTTTACCATAAAATAAATTTTCAAAATTACTTTGTTTTAATTGGTGTTCCGTCGAATGTTTTAAAGCCTTATTTCATACACTTTTACATTTCTTTTTTATTAATCAAATTATGTTTTATTTCTTTTTTTCTTGCAGGTAAGTGTGTGTGTGTCTTCATTAATGGATTTTTTTTTGGTTTTAACCAAGAGTTTGTTTAAAACACATCATAATATTCATTCATTTAGTTAATATTATGGAATTTTAATATCCGGTGTAAGTTTCTGAACAAGAAACAGCTGATCATTCAAAATTCAACAGAAAAAAATTAAAAATGTGTGTATGGGTATGTATGTGTTTGCAGAATAAGAAATAATAAAAACAAGTCTTTACTTGAATTCTGAGAGAATTAAAATATTTATTTTTAAAACGTAAGAAAAAAATGAAAACAAAAAACAAGTTTTTAAGCAAAGAGAGCAGCTGATTTGAAGCAAAACGTATTTTGTTTTTATTTAATTGAATGTCAGAAAATTTTACAAAAAAATACACTGCAAAAGATAATTAATATGAAAACTGCACATACCTACAATCATATATACATGTGTATGTACATACATACATATGTATATACTTAAAACACAAATGATTAAAGTAGAATAAATATATAAAACCTTTGAAAAATTATAATGAAAAGCCGGCTTAACTTACTTACATTGACAGCAGCATTAGCAGCAGCTATCCGCTTGACTAAACAATAATATGTGTGTATGTACATATGTATGTATACATACACACACACATATATATAGAGAATCTTTTTGTTCTATTAATTTATCTTTACATTTCTATAGGAATTTTTTAAACGAAAAAACAAAACACATTTACCCAACCACTAAACATAAACTAAACAACGCCCTACATACTTACATACATATCTACATACATATACACATAGATACGTACAGTATGTCATGAACGAAACTATACATTGAAAATAATAAAAAATTTTTAGTCATATAAGCAAAAAACATAACTTTTTATTTAATTTTATAAGAGTCTTGAGCCATTACATTTTTATTTAATTTATTTTTGTTTGTCTTAATAAATGTTAGAACACAAATACAAATTATATTGTAACATAAATGATTGAGCATAGTAACGAAGACCTTCCTTCACTCGTTGTAGTGAAATCCCAGAGCCTTAGGTGCGAATTGATCCCACAACCGCCAGACTGATACCGGGTGCCCCTGTAGGCTAGTAGGTATCATAGCATATGTATTATGTACTGTAGTTATAAATGTTTCAGTGCTAAAGAAAGTGAAAAGTTTTTCTTTACTTTACATGAAATATCTATTCATTTTTCTCGAACATATTTGACAATTGTAATAGCTTATGATATGCGCCCTTTTTACTGTAATGTCAGTACATAACATTTCGTAAAGTATTGTATTTAAAAATGCCAGTCAAAAGATAGTCATACGATGTAATTTAATCACGAACTGGTGAGAAATGTACTAGAGGAAATTCAAAAGAGTATTGATTGAAGAAAAGGCGTACAGGTAAAAGTGACATAAATACCGACCAATTATATGAAAAAAATGATATATGACGGTGAATATGGGTATAAAAATTTTTATAACTTTTGTGAAGAGTTTTTGACAAAAACATAAAGAATAAAAGTTCAAAGTATATTTGGGGTGTCAAGTAAACTACTCCTCCCCCTTCCCGATTATGCCCAAAAACTAAACAGCTCTTCATCTCCATATACCAAAGGCATATACTGCATATCATTTTGGTATGACCTGTATCATCGCGAAAATAGTCAAAATGGATTCAGGCGACCGCAAAACTTAAAGATCCGTAGAAATCCCGACATCGATTTTTTCACGCCGTATTAACTTGAAGTTTTTATTTTTATAATTATAAAAAAACTTAAATTCTAGCAGATAATATGCCACACCGCTTGTGCATAACGTAGCAAAAACCAAAAGATCAAATTTTTTCTACTTATCATCATAACAAGCACAAAACTGAACTGAATGAGCACAAAAAACGAAGCTCATAAGATGCTCATTATAGAATTTCATTTATGTCTGGTCATTGCACAGAACTAACTATGAGTTGACAATAATAATATGCTGTTTTAGGCTTTGAATGAAACACTTACACAGTTCAAGTGTACAAAAAACAAACAGTATTTTTTAACAACATTACGTTCATTTTAAGGTCTTTTTAGGAGATACAAAAAATACTAGAGCAAGCAAAACGCGCTAGGCCTTATCCAAATGTTCTACACAACTACTAAAAACACACTGAGTGTTTCGAATATGCGATGAGTAAACCCGGCGCTTACTAGTATAGAAAGTTCGTTTTACTTGGACAGCTCATTGCGTTTATGATACGATCAGAGGTTTGCTCACTAATAGTATGGTTCAGTAAGCTAGTTTGTTTCCACCTGCTCATGAGCTTATGAGCACACCTATTAGATGAGCCTGCCCATGATACTGTATAATACATATACCGGCTCTATTGTGCACATTCGTTATTGTCATACTGTACACTCATACATGGAAACACACATATGTATGAAAGTAAATACAAATTATTATTCTCACGGTGTTTACCTTTTTTGAACATGTCTCAGCTTGCATTTACAACTGTAATATCTGTATACATTTTAATTTGTATTTGGAGTCGTACTTTGTTTTTCAATTGTTTCGTGTCTCCACTTTAAGTATCTCTTCTTAATTTTGTATTTTTTTATTTTGGTTCTCTGAGAAGCAGGTGAATATTTGTTGGTAATAGTTTTTGTTGTTGTTGCAACACAAGACGCAGCTGCTGCACAAATTGCTACTTTGCTATTGTTGTATTTAACAAAAAATGGATTCACAGTTATTTATAATTATGAATTTGTTCTTTCTCGTTGGTGGTGTTCTTTTTAGCCAACAGTACTAAAACTACTGGTTGTTGTGGGTTAATGATTAAAAGCAAAAGAAACGAAAAACCATAAGAAAATGAATAAACTCAAACAATTTGTTAAAGCGCCAAATGCGGGTCGCTCGTCGTCGTTTTTACTGCTGCAGCAGCATGTTTTAAGGTTTTATTTTTTTTTTAACTTGTAGTTTGTTTAATACTCACTCGTAGCACTAAGGTTATGTTGGAATTTCACAATATTTTGCAAACAAGTGATGAGCTTAAAAACGGTTTTAAACCACATACATACATATGTACATATATTCAAACTTATAAAGTTTTAGTTTTTTAAGGGAATTTCTATTAGAGTGGCGATGAAATGTTGAAGTTGTCTAGGCACCAGCTAAATACCCAAAAAGATCCAAAATTACTAAATCAGCTAAATGAGAGACGGACTCGTACTGGGATAGTTCCATACCACAGTACAATATTTAACTTTAAATTTGAAAACATATTAAAAACTGTAAATATGTATCTACATTCAAAGTATAGTAAAATTTTACGCTGGCGAATTTTTGAGGATTTCAATAAGTTTTCAAACTTATAACGACTTTTTTCCACCATTTAATGTTCTGTACTAATTTTATCGGGAAACTTCAAATGTAGTAGAAGGAAGCATCGTAAAATGGATTTATAAAAATTGACATAAAAAAATTTTATGTTATTGTTTGTTAAGCTCTGTACAGACGGTTGTCAGATCGTACAATATTGTCAGAAAAATAAACAGAAAACGTCTAAGAATCGTTTGAACTTACAATTGGTTTCTGGCAATATTGTCGGAAAAGCATTGTCAGACTTCAAACTAACAATAATATTGCCAGATATGTGACAATCGTGTGTCAGCACAATGTTAGGTCTGACAATATTGTAAGATCTGACAACCGTCTGTACAGAGCTTTATTATTTCTATTTAAGAGACAGCCGCGTGATGAATTTTAAGGAAATTTTCTGGTGAGGTATCTTAGTATCGCGGTTCAAATCATCATTATATTTCCAAGAGAAGATAATGAAAGTATGCATTATTTTTAATATTGAAAACTAGGCAGCACCTTTTATTTTTATAAACGGGATTTTTTTTTCAAAATTACATATACAATGATAGAAATTTTTATAACCGCTATGTTGCGACATCCACAGTAATTACCCAGAGACATGTACCCCTCTATACCATGCAATATATAGACAGCGTCAAAAGTGAGTAAACACCAATGAAGAATTTTGTTTTATTTTTTTTTTCATTATAAGAAAATAAAATTGTTGTTTTACTTTTTTCTATATTTTGCTGATAGTTAATTGGTAATGTAATGACATTTTAATTTAAGCTGTAAAAATTATTCAAGTACTAATATTAACAATGTGATAAAACGAGATATTGACGCTGTATGTATGTATATGGAAAATAAAGAGTCTTAAAATTTGGTGTGATATACCTACAAAACCAAGACAAAGTTGAACAAAGTATTATCAGAACGCTGACAAGGTCGCTGGTTATAATTTATAGTGATCAAAATTCTAAAATTGTATGATCGTGGTGGCTTAGATTTGTAAGTTAAACTGGTTAACCACTACACAACTTAGGCAAAATTGTATATAACTTTAGGTTTACTTAAGCATAACACAATATCATGTATGTATCTCTATGTACACATGTACAATATTTTTTTATTTTACAAACAAATATAAGATCAAGTTTATCAGAAACTATTTATTTTTCATAAATAACAAACACACAATTTTCAAAAAATATTTCAAGCATAACAAAAACTAAAGGCAGACCTTAAATTTTCAGTTGGAACAATATCAATGACCGCGAAGAAAAATCAATTAATGTTTAAAAATTCTGGAAACTTTTGGGGTCGACAAGAACGCAGTGAAACGAAATTTTCTTCAAAATATTTACTATTTCTAGATAAAATACAATTATAATGCAGGAAACTATTGAATAAATATCATAAATAATAGAAGAAAAATGTGCATTTTTGGATCGGAAAATGAAATCAAAAAAAATAAAAAGACAAGAAACGAAACGAAAAGAATATCTCTGAAGGAGAGTTTATAGAAAATTCCATTATGGAGTGGGGCATGTTTTAAAATGCGTTGAGTGGCATGAATGGCTTGCACTTGCAACTAAATGTTGTCATAACAATATACATATACACACACTCACATACACTTCAGAAAAAGAATTCACATTTTCTTTTTTAGAACTTCTAACCACAAAATAGGTACGTACATACATAACTATATATATCATACATGCAGTATTGTGCATAACAAAAGCCTAAATGAAGAAAACTGAAGAATCAATAATGATTTACAACCTAGAATTCTAATATTTACTTCTAAAACTTACCTGGGGTTTTAGAAATCGACATATTAACTTAAACTCGGACAGACGGACCTTCCTATGTAAAAAGGTTCAAAATATACATATATACTTTATCGGGTCGGAAATGAAAATTGTAAAAATTACAAACGGAATGACAAGGTTAGGTTAGGTTTTTGCGGGCGGCCCGCTTAAAACGCGAGTTCACTCGGAGGCCAATAAGGCCCATTGTGATGCCCCAACGATCATCAACCCCCTCCATTCCCTAAAGAACTCCAATACCGGTGGTTCTTGTAAACCACCCGGAGCTTTTCACAAAGCCTAATAGGCTACTCAGTGTCACATCCCTGAGACAGTCCAGGTCCTGAAAGAATCTTTAACGGAATGACAAACTTATATAACTTTTTATACCCTTAATAATAATTAAACAGTTGCATGAGCAAGCTTATCTAATTAGTGTGCTCATTAGCATATGGTAGTACTCGAAAACAAACTGGCTTACTGAACACATGCCTACTCATACCATAATTTCAGTGAGCAAACCTCTGATCGTATCATAAACGCAATGAGCTGACCGAGTAAAACGAATTTCCTATACTAGAGAGCGCCGTATTTACACGTCTCATGTTCGAAACAGTGTGTTTTGTTTAGCATCTGTGTAGAACTCCTGGATAAAAGTGCGTTATGCTGGCACTAGAGGCTTTTGTTTTTTTGTAGTTTGTACAATTGTAGAATTGAAGACATAAATCAGCGCCCAAGTTCATTGTTTTTATTGAAATTCTGCAAGCTCATCGCAATTAGCTCGCTGATCTTCGTTGTTTATTATTCTTTACTTATCGTTACTCGTGTGCAATGAACAGATATGATTTCAATGAAATATTATAATGAGCGTATTATGAGCTTCATTTGTTGTGCTTTAATAATAATGCTAATATTTGTAATCGATAACTAGTTCGCATTTTGCTGCTTATGTTTTGTACAGTATTGTATAGAAGTGCACATTTACAGCAACTGGCCGACTAAAGACGATCATACTGATTATGATTATGTGATGACAATAATGATGTTTAGCATGTGTGATGACAGTGTGTAGTGTTGACATTGGTATTGCGTTCAACTACAAAGGTCTACATGTTTGTGTAGATTTTATAAAAAAGTTTGAAAAAATGAATTTGAATTCATATAGTGTGTTTACAACAAAATGTTTGGATTATAAAAGAATTAAAAAAAAGATTACTAACTAAACAATACAATAAGCGTTTCACAGACTTTAAAATTTCAACTACTACTTCTTTTGTAGTAAATAGTAATTTTTTCAATTCCTGATAAAAAATTTTATTATATAATCATTTATTTTTTTAACTGTCTGCCAGTTTGCTTGATTGAATTCTTTGTGTGAACCAATGTCATTTCCGTCTTTCATTAAATTAAAAAGAAAAGAAGGAATGAAGGAAAACTCAATTCTTGTTTTTTTATTATTATATTTTGTAGTGTGTTGTTAGTTATAATCATTGATTTGTTAAAAAAAAACATTGATGATGAAACTGGTTTGAAGCAATAATTTCAAACTAAGCGCCACTTTGTAAGAGACTTTCCAAATTAAGAAAATAATAATGCTGGGAAAACTTTTAATTTAGAAAAGAATGTGATTGACGTCTCCTACCAAACTTGGCGTTATAGTTAATATTTAACTACTGGAGATAAAAAATTTAACTTTAGTTACAGTCAATTTAATCGCCAAACTGTACATTTGGATTAATCCATTTTTTTGATTTAATCCATTTCAAAAATTTTTTTTTTATTATATATTAGCAGTGCCTGCCACGTCGTAGGCTTCCTGACAATATTTTGTTCGAGTTTGCTTTGAAAGTAATCCAAACCAAATATTAAGACTCTTACTTTTATAGTGCTTGACATATGGTTTATGTATTTTCTTTATCCATCCCTGGATACCTGAAGGGTCGTAATTTCCTTCAAATATTATTTCAAAAAAGAAAATGTGCCTTAAGTAAGATCCTTTAATAAAAAAATTGGGCTTAAGAAACTCTGTTTTGAAATATGCAGTAACATTTTAATAAGACTCTTAAAAAGTAACCTTTTTTAAGAATTCTGTTAAAAAAACGTCTTCGTAAAAAATTCCCATTTTTAAAAAGTAACTGTAAGAAATATAAAAAAACTTACTTAACCAAAAAAATAATAATATTTTTTGTTTGTTTACACATTAATGCAAAGAAATATTTTCACTTATTTTATCTTCGACATTTTTTTGTCATGGTGTTTGTGTGGTGCCATTAAAGAATGTTTTAGTACCAGTAATTGTTGTTTCAACATCAACAAAAACTCATTTAATAAACCTGATTTTCCTAGGCAAAAAAAAAAAAATAAAAAAAATCACCGCATATTAAGTTAAAAATATTTCTTTCTTTTGCTGCTGTTGTATCTTTAAGTTTATTAATTTTTAAAACGCTCTCTTAAACCACTACAAGCACTTTTGTATAATTTAGCATGTACTTGAATGCCTGAAACGCCTTTTAACTTTGGCATTTAAATAAAGTCGTTACATTTGTGTTAAATAAAAACAAATAGTGGGTTTCTAACAAGATTTCAAATTAAAGTTGGTTTCTCAGGTGATCGATTTCACAAGAAAATGTAATCAAATTTAAACAGATGGCAATAAATATCTGCGATTATTCAAAAAATTTTCTTAAAAATAGCAACAATCAATAGCTATTTTTGATTTTCATTATTAAATTTAGTAATAAATATATAAATTGCTTTTTCTGCACACTTGACGTGCTAAAAAAGTTATTTTATTCCCATAGTGTGGAAGCCAGAGAGGATTTAAATCTTTAGCGCTTAAAGAGTTTTAGTGTTTATAAGATGTGGAGATATGGTAGAGTATGTTGAACACATGTTTCAAACTTTTGGTAATAAAAGGGCACCTTTAAGATTGATATGTTTTCTTGAATATCAGATTTTTTGTTTATTTTCTTACTTTTTAACATCCTGTTTATTTTGTGCTTGTTCGGCATTCTTATAGTAAACGGAAACAAATGTGAAATATCATCTTCTTTTTCTGTCATTTTTATTTTCCCACACGTTGAATGTGCAACATGTGTCCTCAAGATGATATTTTTTTTTGTTTAATTATGTCGTTTTTACTTAAGAATTTGTCTAAACAAGTTTTCGTTTTTCTTCAAAGATCATTTTCAAAGTTCAAACTCTTGGCAATTATACTGTTCAATTAAACAGAACGAATAAAGAAAAACAATTGTTATTGTCTTAATTAAATATTATTTAATTTATAATTGTTTCGTTGAGAACAAGGTTATAAATAATTTATGTTTGTGAAAATTGTATGCAAATAATTGTTATTTGTAATGTTTTTTCATAAAAGAAAAAAAAAATGTGATATTATCGATTTCCTGTCATAACCTATTAACTTTTTTTATTAAATCTGGGATGAATCAAATGCGTTTTTTTATAAATTTTTTTTTATTCAAAAAAGTAGTCTAGCTCTCTAGCAATTTTAGTAAAATGACAAAAAATTTTATTTGCATGCTAGAGTATGCTTATACAAATGCATATAAAAATTCAACTCAAAGTGTCAAAATTAAAAAGTAGCATATTTTTGAAAAAAAAAAAAAAAATGGAAATTTGTGACCGATGTTAGCCCATAGGCTATTGAAAATGAATAAAACAAAAATTATTCAAAATATATAAATAAATTAAAAAAATAATATTTTACTGTCCTAAAACTCTTCTATAATAAAAATGGACCAATTGCTAGACTGACTAACACAAACGGACGGGTTTTTGCGTATTTAATTATTAAAATCAAGTGAAAAAGTGAAACTAATAAATAAAATTAACTTAAAAGTAATAAAGTGATTTAGGGTTATGCTTAGGATTAAATTATATATATTGTTCAAATTGGTTCAAATAGGTAGTTAACAACACTAATTTTCGTACTCACATATACATAGTTAAAAAGCCAAAAAACGTAACATACATGCAGGGATTTACTAAATTATTACGGGCAAGTCACATGTATCAATTTTCGATTTTGCTTGAAAAACTAAGCTTAAAAAAAACAAGATGGTTGGTGATGGTTGCTATTAAAATGAAAGGCAATCATATATATACATAATTCAGTAGCCTATCCATCGCAATATTAATTAATTTCTAATTAATAATTTGAGATTACACAGTGGAACCCCTGGCAAGTAGATGGTGACTAGCGTCAAAACATACAATCCTCGCCTATGCTCATGTCAAATTTTGGATCAATCGGCTCAGCCCTTTAGAAATGGCTGAATTATTTCCAAAATATTTTGATTCTGCCCCACTGTGCAATGTCAGCTAAGCGTTATGGTTATGGAAAAAGAAAAATCATGAAATTCTCCCATTATGCCAAAAAAAGTTGCCTACTATCAAAATAAGTCTTGGGCGCCACTTATGCGGTTTCGGTGGCAAAAAATACACGATTTGAGTTTGAAATTGCTGCGGCTTAAAATAAGATAAGACAACATAATTACAACATAATAACATTCTGCTAATGTAAGACTTTTCGAAGCAAGCATGAATTTGGAAATACATATTTATTTATGGATAAATTTGGAATTTATATTATTAATTTCAAGCTATTTAAAGATAACACATATGGAAATATACATACATATGTATGTATGTATGTATGTATGTATGTATGTATGTATGTACGTATATAAACAATTTCTATTGTTCAATATGCTCTTAGATCAGGAAATTTTAGTTATAGATTAGTTATTTTCCCCCAACTGATAGTATTTTATTTGAAAAAAAAAACGAATTTTAATAATAAACTGACCTAAATATACTTATAATATTTGCTCAGCTGTGAGCAAAATTTTCGTTTGTTTTTTTATTGCGTTCAATGTGTGCTCGTCTCGTATAATTAATTTAGTTTTCTTTTCACACATTCATATAAAGCTCACATCATTTTGTTTTATTTTTTGATACGCTTCAAAAATTTTGTTTTAATTAAAGTAAAAGTTAAATAAAAGCATTTTTTCATCGCGTACGTCTTTATGTCTCATTTGATTTTTAAGAAAATTATAAAAAAAAACTTTAAATGCAACCACTATGAGTTTAATTTATTTGTTATTGTTATTAAGATGGGATCTGTGAAATTTTTATTAATAAATCAAGAAGTGAAGCCTTGTTTATAAACTCGTATTTACTTTGATTTCTTAATTTCTTAATTTTTTAATTTTATCTTTTCTTTTTAATTGAATAAAAATGAGCCGACGATAACATTTTGTTCTAAGCAGTTTTTTTATTGCATTTAAGTTGAAGACAAAGAGAGATTCGAAAATTTTTTTAAACATTTTTAAATATTTATTTTTTATCTTAATGGGTTTTACATGAAAGTTTTATTAAATAAACCGTTTATGTGGATTGGAACAGTAGGAAAGCATTGTATTCGGAAATTACTGCATGATTTGAATCCGCAGTGATTTGTTAAAAAATAATTTAAGAATAAAAAAACATTTAACTTTTATTTCAATGTTTAATGTAACTCCATTAAACCTTTCTCTGTAATCTAGAAAGGGAAAAAGCAGCTCTAGTGAAACAGACAGCGTAAACATTGTGAGGTGATGAATGTTAGTGAGGTTCCCTAAGAGGAGGTGTCATTTCTAGGCTGCAATTTTGGAATTTTAATTTTAACTCATTCCCTTCCGTGATATGTATGAGGACGTAAAATTTCTAGTCTGCGTGCGATAATAAGTTATACAATGTTCTATAAATAATTATTAACTTTCCTTGTTTTTGAGAGAATATATCTGTGAACTTTTGACAAAACACCTTAAGTTTAATTTTTTAAATTATCAGGAAAGCAAAAATGATTTTTAAATACTGAACAAAACTAGTAAAAAATTTATTTTTATTTAAAAATATTTTTATAACTATGCGTATTAAAAATATGGGCTCTAAAGCCCTACATTTTAGGTTAAAATGATTGGAAAATTTTTTAACTCTACTTGAGGAGTTATGTCAAATTCCACAAATATGTATATTTTTTATTACCATTCAAAGGATAAAATGAAGAAAACAAAAATAATAATTTAATTATATAATAAAATTTATTTTTAAAGGTTTTATGTCGCCAATAGTCCTTTAACTAACTTTAAATATTTTCTTATAGCAATTCAAATACTACAACAATGACTTGTAAAACTCAAACGAAATTTACACTGATAACTAATTAAGGCGCCAAGTGTACCGTTAACAGTACACCACATAAAAATTGCTGTAAATATAATTATATAACAAGCAATTTCTCTTACATGAAAACATTTTGACTTGTTAACTGAGCTTGTCGTTTTAATACATTTTAGCGTGTACCGAAAACGGTACATTTGGACTGTGTTCAATTATTATTTAAATAAGATCGAACAATTTGTTTTTGATTAAAAAATTAAGCTTAAAATATAGTTTAACAATAAAAGTTATAAAATAGGATCTAACTGCCAGTTTCTCAATATCGAAAGAATTAATTCTTTCAACATTGTGGAATTGGAATTTAGTGTTTGGAGATAATTAAAGCCTACCAGAAAAAATTAGACAATTTCCATTTTTACTTTAATTACTTTATTAAATAAAGTTCTAAACAAGATTATTAGTAAGAATTTTTTTGTCTGTAAAATTAGTCATTTTATTAATATGAAATAAATACAATTCGAATGACTTGGTATGAACTTCTACTTTCGAACACAGGAATGTAATATACTACAAATTAGAGTTTAAATAAATAAATTTAACATAAGTTTATCGTGCCGTTAAGCCATTGTTAATATTATAATATACATATGTATATAAAATTATTATTTTGTTTTTGTGCAAATTTGATTTCATAAGAAACCATTTATTATCGAATTTTATTGTACGATTTTCCATGTTTGTTTTCGTATTTCACCATGATAACTGAAACTTTCATGATAAGTTTAGTTTCCTAATCTTGTGTAATTCAAATTGTTCATAAGAATACTTGGATTCCCTAAATTCCTAAGAATTTGGATATCAACAGCAAAAAACAAGACAAATAATTCTTGCAAAAAAAAACCGACTTCAAAACAGACAAACTTAAAATCATGTTTCTTTAAGACGGTAACTATTGCGACACCCTGTAATTTCCGGATTCAAATTGTATACTAGTTATAGCGTTCGTAGCAATACAGGTTCATTGTAAATTTCAACCGTCTGTTTGTAACGGTTTAAAAGTTTGGTCATATACATCAAATTACATAAACTATTGCAACACCCTGTAATTTATAATTTTAAATATTTATACTTATTTTAACACACATAGTAATGGACATTCTGTCTAATTGTTAAGTGTTTGTCAATAACTATTTAAAAGATAGGGTCATATATATCAAATGACGTCACCTATTGGGACACCCTTTAAATTCAAATTTTAAATATTTATACTTGTTGTTATACCAGACATAGTAGTGAACATTCTGTCTATTTTTCAAGTGTTTGTCTATAACGATTGCAAAGATGAGGACATAATGGTCAAATTACATCAATAATAGGGACACCCTTTAATTTATCCAAATTTTATACTTGTTGTAATAGCGGACTAAGCAATATAGAGTCTTTGTACATTTCAACTGTCTATCTATAACAGTTGAAAAGTTTGGCCATATATATCACTTTTACATTAACTATTGGGACACCCTTTAATTTCCAAATTCATATTTTACACTTGTTATTTTAGCGGACTTAGCAATACAAGTTCTTTGTAAATTTCAACTGTCTGTCTATAACGGTTCAAAAGTTTTGCCATATATATATCAAAATAAACCAACTAATGGGACACCCTTTAATTTCTAATTTTAAATATTTATACTTATTATAACAGACATAGTAACGAACATTATGTGCAACTTTCAAGTGTTTGTCTATAACGGTTCAAAAGATAGGACCATAATGGTGAAATTACGTCACCTATGGGGTCACCCTTTAATTTTTAATTTTATTTTTTAATTACATTTTGTTATTGGGAGCTATAGTGATACGCACTTTTTTCTAATTTTAAATGGGTGACCTATAAAGTTCATAATACACGTAAAAAACATGTATGTTGTATGGGGACACCCTTTAATTTTTAAACTTTTAAACTGTTTTTAAAACGGGACCAATCTGTAGCCATAACCTTTCGAATGGCGCAAAAATTTTTAAAATCGGTTCAGAAATGACCGAGTTATGAAGGCACAAACATACAAAAAAAAAAAAAAAAAAAAAAAAAAAAAAAGCAACACACAGACGAATTGATAACCTCCTTCTTTTTTTGAAGTCGGTTAAAAAGAAACTTACAATTTGTTCCAATTCCGTTATGGGCATATTGTTGTTATTACTTGATGAATGTGTTGAGGTGGCTGAATTGGAAGACACTGTAGAAGATGATGATCTAGAGGTAGCACAATTTGAGTTTTTATTCCTTGGTGGTGTAGGAGGTGGCACTGGACTAGTTGCATTTAAGGTTGAACAGTCCTTAGAATTACGATTTGGTGATAAACGTGAAGGAAAACTCAAGGTTTTCGTCCACTGAGCCAAACTACGCACCATTTTAAAGGTTTTTTTGTTTTTGTTTATTTCACTTTAAACTAAAGTTTTCACAATATTTTCTTTTTTATATTTTATTTAGTAAAATTTGTATTCAGTAAATTTTTTTTTTCATTAATATTATTCTTCTTAATTTCAATCAATATTTAAATCCAGTAAAATATTTCTTTTTAAGTTTGTTTTTATATTCTTGAAAAAAAATAAAAATAACGATTTTCAACAACTTCGAAAAAAAAATAGTTTTATTTCCTAACCGTTAAACGCTTCAATTTCGTTCCGATCATGCCGCCTGTTAAAGAGCAACTGAATTTAAAAATTGTGAAACTTTTATTGCTTCACTGTTAACAGTTAATGTTTAAAATTTTTTATACGAGGGGTTTCGAAGCAAGTTGTGCGCAAATGGCTTTTTGAAAATTTAATACAACAAAGTATGTGTTAAACTAGTGAGTCGTGGAGTAAGAATGTTGTCTTTCTACTGTTGCGAAAGATACAATTCAAAAAATACAAATTTTTACATTCACCACCACCAACAACCACAACAACAAAAACAACTTAAACCTGAACTCCAGCACCAATACCGCACACTACAAGAGACATCAGCAGCTAGCATTGCATTAAAGAGTCAGTCAACATATGTTTACATTTGTATTAGGTATTTAAGTCAGACAGAGATAGCACTATATTTAGAATGCATTTTAGAGAGAGATGCAATATAAATAATGTAATTCTGGCAGTTTAAGAGAATTTCAATATGATAAAAGAGGCATTTTGAGAAACTACAAATTTTTCATACTCTAAATGAGCAGCCAGATAGACTGTATTTAATGTTACGTGTACGAAGATAGAAATTCCCAAAAATTTCCTTAATTTGACCACAAAATTATTTTTTTTATAAAAAAGTTGCATTGTGTTAGAAATTGATGTTCTCTGGAATGCGTGAACCGATTTTGTTTCTGCAAAGTTTATATGAAAGGTGACGTCAATACCAAGGTTTTTATGTACAAACGGTCTCTGTGTGTCTATTGGTTCATGAGTTATAGCCGGAATAGTTGGCGTGGTACCGCCCAAGGTACCGCCTTGAAACTTTGCAAGAGTAGCCTTTGTGCTAAGGCGCATAGTCTGCCAAAATACAGAATGAATTCGGACAGTGGGCGTCGTACCTCCCATACAAAGTGAAAAATGATTATTGTGTATATAGAGAACTATAATAGGTATGGTCTTCAAGGTGGGTACAAGTAAATCCCATACTCATGCGGATACTCTAGAAAAACATAGGCTAAATTGGGACAGTGAGCGTGGTACCCCCCATACAAAGTAAAAAAATATTATCCTGCATCTAGAGAACTGCAATAGGTAGCGCCTTGGAATTTTGCGTCAGTAACCCCCATATTAAGATACATTGTTTAGAGAAACACAGACTGGAGGGCGTGGTACCTCCTATACAAAGTGAAAAATTATTATTGCGTACCTAGAGAACTACATTAGGTATAGTCTTGCAACTTTGCACAAGTAACCCTAGAAAAATAAACACTGGATAAGAATACTGGGAGTGGACCATCCCATTAAAAGTAAAAAATTGTTATCGTATTAATACGCATAGTCTAGCAAAAAACAGATTGGATGGGAACATTTTGACTTGAGAATAGCGTGCGTTAAAAGTTGGTTATACTTTTCTTCCAAGTGCTTATTGTGTTTTTTGTGGATGGGTGAAGCGAAGCGCATAGCTAGTAAATTATAAAAAATATTTTCGATTCATAATTTTCTATTCACTATTTTCTTAAACTGAGACAGTACATAAGTAATCTCAAAATTTGACGTCAACTTAGAGCCAACTTACATCACGAAATTATTCATGAAACTGGTTGCATGTAATTTTTGTTTGTTAGAAATTTTTGTTTGTTGGCATGGCTTGAATTTTGAGGTGATTTTTTGACACTTGCTTTGTACAAGTTTCGTTCGTTCAGAGTTGATTTTAAAAAATAAAATAGTTTGGTTTAATTATGTAAGATTTTAATAATTTCTTGTAATATTTCATTCTTTGTTTGACTAATTTTTATTTATTTTGCATTTCAGTACGAGTGAAATTTCGAAATTCGCTGCAACTTTAAAAGAGACATGAACAAATGGCATGAAAAATGGCATCGTATAAATTTGGTCTTAGTCTTATCTGGTTAAGAAAGACATCTTCCAAAAACACTTATAAAAATTATTTGTTCTATTTATAACCTAATGGAAACGTGCTAAGTCGTTGTTTCTGCAGTTGTTGTATAACAGTTGCAGGAGCAAGCTATCTATTGGGTGTGCTCATAAGCTCACGAGCATGTGGACATACTCGAACATTAGCTAGCTTACTGAACACATGCCAACTCTTTTCGTATCATAAACGCAATGAGCTGACCGAATAAAACGAACGTTCTATACTTTTTTTGTCGTTGTTTAGTCGTTGTGAAGATAAGGTGTTTTGTTTGCACTAGTGCACAGTGTGGCAGAATCAAAATATTTTGGAAATAACTCAGCGATTTGTAAAGGGGACTATCTGAGCTTAAGTTTTGACGCTGAGCACAATCTACTTGTTAGGGGTGGCACTATGTGCTCTTAAAGTTTGGTACCTGACATCTGCAAATTCTTTTAGAGCTTTTCTTGTAGTTAGCTCGCAAAATTTTAAATATTGTGGAATATTTTGAAGATTATCTCTTTTCGAGTTAAAAACTAGACGATTTTCAATTTAGAAATTCCATAATTATGGAATTTTTGTGCATTTTAGCCAAAAACGGGCCATCAATCTTGTTTTTTAAGAGGAAAAAATTTTCGTAAGGAATATATAAAATTTTTATATTTTTGTGTAAGCTAAATATAAATTGATTATCCTTGTAGTAGATGGATGTCCTTAAATTTTACATATTTTTATCGATATTTTGATTTTAGCCTTTATATTCTAAAATCTTAAAGCTTAAATCGAAAAAAAAACTGCTGTAATAAAGCTATGTTTACTCCTAATTATTGCTGAAAGTATTTTATGAGCCATAGTCCATATGTGAACTTTATGGGCAAAATACCAAAAATTTCAATTTTGGGATTTTTGGTCTTTATTTTGGGAATTGAGGGATTTCATTTACCTTAATGTTGTAGATTTCTTACTATTTGATTTACGTCGACTTATTGCATATGCACAGAAAATTTCATTGTCATCGTTTAACTTATAAAAATTTGGTTGCATTTAATATTTTTAATTTTTATAAAATTTATTTTTTTCTGAAATCTTGATTTTTTGAAAAGTTTAGTTTTTTTTTGGTTTAACCTATATTTTTGTTGTAAATTTTCGTTTTTTTTTGTTTTTGTAAAATCCTATCAAAGGCCAAAATTTTGGAAGTATGGCAACAATGGAAAAAATACAAAAATCAAAGAGAACTGAATTGAAAACAACTTGAGGCAAAGAATAAAACAGCTGTCATGTGGCAGTTTTAAGCCACAAAATATAATAAGACTATAATTATAATAATGCCTAAATATATAAAAAGATGTTATTTACATTCAATCCCTGGCTACTATGAAGCTGATTGGCAAAAAGCCAATTCAAAATCTTTGTTAAATTAATTTTGGTTAAAATTCAAACAGATGTTTGATGTTTGACCAAATGAAAATATGTAGACCAATATGCTAAAATTGTTAACCAATCGTATTAATTTTTTTAATTTTAATTTTTTAATTTTAATTCACCCTAAATAGGTTTTTCCATGCTTGTTAAATTATATCAAAAACCAAAAAATAATAAATATATACATATGTATATACATATGTATGTACTTATGTATATACTTATGTACATATAGATGTATAAAAGCATCTGCCTTTTTTGTGAGTATTTTCTTTAAAAAAAAATCCGGCTTGCAACGGCCTTGTGAAGGTTGACTCTTTACATTCACATTCTTTAATTTGGCAGCAACAACAGCAGTATGCTGCAGTCATTTAAGCCACGCGTGGTGGTAAAACACAAAAAACAGTCTGCTTATGGTATTTTTGTTATAAGAAATCGTTAGTATTTTATTTTTGTTTGGCAGCGAAAGCAACTTAACAAGAAACATGTTTCAAGTCTCAGGTTTTGTTATCAATTTTATTATATTTTTTTTATTTTTCAATACCAATTTACTCTATCTCTCTCTCGCTCTCGTTTGCTCTCTTAACCATTTATTTGTTATTTGGCCAAAAAGAAACTAAAAACAGACAGCTGATACTTTTCCTCTTGCTTAAATAAATTTAAACCAGTATTGCAGCCGAAAAATGTTTGGAAAATTGTTAAAAGAAAAACAACTTATTTAGAGCCAACATACATATTTCACATTTTTTGATGCTGCAGGAATAGGTGCTACAGAAATGTTTGAGGATAAAAAAATTTTTATACATACATACATAAATATGTCTGTATGTATTTTTTAAGACTGACTTCCTAAACGTCTGTTTATAATGTATAAAGTATAAATATAGTACGAGTATTAATAGCGTGTTGTGTTTTTTTTATTCACAATGTGTATTTTTCTGCGTAACGCCAATGATGTTGAATTTAGAGCAAGTTGTAGTGAATTCTGTGGCAATAAGGAAAAATGCTTAAGTCTGATTTTTAAGTTTTGTAGAAAAGCAATTTTAAACTTTTAAATTTATTTTTTACATATGCGAGTCAAATGTATATTTTGAAAAATCACCTAATATCTACCAAAAATACGTAGGTATTGCAATTAATAACTTGTGAAAGAAGTTTTTATGGTTTGCAAAAACAACTTTAAGTTTCTTAAGCTTCCAAATGCGATTAGACATTGAAAAACGATAAGCAGAAAGTCATTTCGCTATAACTTCCTGAAAAATCGTACAAAACAATTGAAACTTTGCACACGGGTACTTTGGAGTATGTACGGAGATTACAAAGGTGCCGGTAACCTTATTGCCACATAATATTATAGAGCAAGCAAGATGCGTTTAGGAAGTCAGTCATACTTTTACTTAAATTATTTTATGTATGTTTCAATTGAAACCGGTAAATATTTTTTATTAGGTATTCGATCTATTAATCGGTTAAACGATAAATATTGTTCGACAAACTGTTTGAATAAAAAAAAAAAATATTTTTAAAATAATAAATGTAACGCTTAATATTAGTCAATTAGGAAATATATTTTTTGTGTGCTTTACTAGTTTCATTATTTAAATTAACAAGTGCTTGGTGTAAAAGAGCTTAAGTAAGGGGTCTGTTAGGTTTAGAAGGGTTGTGTCTGTAATGGCACATCCACTCGGAGACCCGGAGGGTCCATTGTGATAAGCACTCTGTTGCTTAAATAAAATTTGACGTCTTTTTACATTTTTATATTGACTCGTTTATGAGTTTGATACGATAGAAAAATTAAAGTTTTAAATTTACTTCAAATTCAGAAATATTTCCTATTATTTTAAATTTATTGCAAACATTGAAACGAAAAAATTAGGAAATCAATTTTTGAAGTGTGATATCTATAATTTAGGCTTTCACAATAAATAATTAAGAAATACAATTATTATACAATTATGTATAGAAGATTATATTGGCCGCACCGCTCCGCTCCTAGTAAAGTACCATGTCATAATGACGTTGTCATATTTTCTGAAGACAATTTTGCAAAAACTGCTACGTTTATATGTATAAACTTCTTTACAAGACAAGTTAAAACGATTAAAATATTTTTTAATTAATATACTGTACATATATAGAAGAAGGAGAAATAAATTAATGATACTATTTTTTAGTTCGTCACAAAAATTTGTAATTTTTTTAATATGATAACTAAAATATTTTGTCTAAGGAAAATTAAGCTATTACTTAATAAAAATCGTACAAAAGAATTATTATTAGTTTAAATACAGAAACATTTATTGGAAAAATCATTTTTTGATCTATAATAAATTCCATTGAATTGAATCGTATGTAAAATTGCAAAAATACGAAATAAATTTTTAAATCAGTTAAAGAATAAACAACAAATTGAAATTTATTCACGCTTTAAGAAGATAATAACGAAATATATTAAATAAATCAGTCAAGTGCGAGTTAGTCTCACACACTTAGGGTTCCGTACTATGTTTAGTACGCCTTTAAAAACTCAAGTTGTTAATTTTTTCTTTTTAAAATCAAAGTCATATTCGTGAAAATTGCATCACTATTGGAACACCCTTTAAATTTTTGCAATTATTGTTATTACGGCCATGGTAATACACTTTTCATTAAAATATCAGGCCTACCAATTGTGATTAAAAAATTAAGTAATATACGTGAAAAACATGTTACTGATGGATCACTATTTAGCAATTAGTAATTGTTACAGTGGCCGAAGTACAACATCTACTGTAAACAATTGAAGAGTCTACCTATTACGGTTCAAAAAATAAGGCTATTTAAGTTTTATTATTTGTTATAGCTTCCATAGTAAGTAACCTCCTGTATAAACTTCAAGAGTCTACTTATTATCGTTCAAAACTTAAGCCATATACACGCAAAGCACGTCACTCTCGGTTTAATTTAATAGAGAGCAAACATAGAGTTATTTACTGTCTGCAAATTTTAAGTGGTTGCCTTCTATAGCTAAGGAAATAAAGACATAAAGGCAAATAACACCTCACTTTCGGAACACCCGATAAGTTTTAGTATTTATTGCTATAGTGTCCACAGTTATACACCTTCTGTGAAAATTTCAAGAGTCTACCTATTATGGTTCAAAACTTAGGCCTTATACACGCAAATCACGCCACTATCGGAACACCCTTTAATTTTTAGATTTATTTTTTTACACTTATTTATATAGCGAATTAAGTTTTAATTACTGCTTGCATATTTTTAGTGTATTCCTCCTACAGTTCAAGTAATAAGCATATATTCGTGAATAACACCTCTCTTTCGGAACACCCTATAAATTTTAGAGTTCGCTACTATAGCGGCCACAGTTATACACCTTCTGTGAAAATTTCAAGCGTCTACCTATTATGCTTCAAAACTTAGACCTTATACATGCAAATCACACCACTATCGGAACACCCTTTAATTTTTAGGTTTATTTTTGTATACTTGTTTATATAGCGAACTAAGTTTTAACTACTGTTTTTAAATCTTGAGTCTATGCCTCCTACAGTTCAAGAAATAAACACATATTCGTGAATAACACCTCTCTATCGGAACACCCTATAAGTTTAAGTATTTCTTTCTATAGCGGCCACAGCTATACACCTTCTGTGAAAATTTCAAGCTTCTGCCTATTATGGTTCAAAACTTAGGCCTTATACATGCAAATCACACCACTATCGGAACACCCTTTAGTTTTTAGGTTTATTTTTTTATACTTTTTTATATAGCGAACTAAGTTTTAATAACTGTTTTAAAATCTTGAGTCTATACCTCTTACAGTTCAAAAAATAAACCCATATTCGTGAATAACACCTCTCTATCGGAACATCCTATAAGTTTTAGTATTTGTTGCTATAGCGGCAACGGCTATACATCATCTGTGAAAATTTCAAGAGTCTACCTATTACGGTTCCAGAGATAAAAGACTCTGACAGACGGACATACATTGTAGCGAAAACAATAGGGTTACGTTTTTACACTTTGTGTACGGAACCCTAAAAAAGAAAACATTCCGATTCAGTTGCAAAACGTTATTAAAAATTACAATCTTTAAGTATTAATGACTTCTACTGTATTTAAAGAAAATTAAATAAAAAAGTATTATTGCTAAAAGTGTTCGTAAGAATTCTTATTGTGTTTTCTTTTGATAATTTAAATTTTTTTTCATTTAATTTTTATTTCATACTATTTTTAAACAGCAGGATTAAAAGCTGCTTCATTAATGGTTTAACCTCATTATTTCTAAGAAATTAACAACACTTCAACATTTAAATTTCCCACAGTGTGTTTGCAATATGCAACACATGTGCGCAACAACCATAAATAATAAATTGCCAATAAGGAAAAGGTTCTTTAGCTGTCATCTTCAGTGTGGCATTATTTGAAACACATTTTTGCTCAAAACAATTTTTTTTTCATTAACATATCTGTGGCAAAAAGGAAAAAGTGCTTAAGTCTGATTTTTAAGTTTTGTAGGAGAACAATTTTAAACTTAAAAATAAATTTTTTTAAAAAATATCTGATCTTTAAACTTCACACATGGGAGTCAAACGTATGTTTTGGAAATTATTTTAGGTCTACCAAAAGTACACAGGCGTTGCAATTAATAAGTTGTGAAAAAAAGATTTTTTGATTTGGAAAAATAGCTTGTAGTTTCTTAAGCTTTTTTCCCAATGCGTTTAGACTTTGGAAAAAGATAAGTAGAATGAAATTTCGCTATAACTTTTTAAAAAATGGTACAAAATAATTGAAACTTTGCCCGTGGGTACTTTGGAGTACGGAGATTCCAATGGTGCCACTAACTTAAATTTTGCTTAAGTCGACTTAAGCACTTATTCCTTAATGCCACAGATATTAAGAAAATAATTGTCTAGACTTTAGAGGAAGTAGAGAAATATTTTTTTCAGTAAATGGTTTCGTTGTTTTTTTTATAATATAAAAATTCTTTATAAATGATTTTTCAAAATATTTTCAGTTAATTAACTACTTATATTTACTGTTTATCAAGAAGTATAATAAACAAGTATAAGCAAAATTAGACCAATCTTTTAACTCGAAAATGCAAATCTATCAAATCTAGAGGGTGTCACTATTTTGTGACACATTTGTGAGAGTGTCACTATTGCAGAACTAAATATAGGTTAATTAGGAGTAGCCGAAATCACAGGTTTTTCTTCGAGTACAGTAAAACGATAATAAGTTTTCTCTTTGTATAGGGAGTAACATGTGTCTTCTAGGTGCACGATAATAATTTTTTACTTTGTATGGCAGACTCCACGCCCACTGTTCCAATTTAGACAGTCTTTTTCTAGACAGTCTTTCATAGTCTTCTAGGTACACGATAATAATTTCTTACTTTTGTGCAAATATTTAATATTTTTTTTCCTCTGCATGAAAGGTACCACGCCCACTATTACAATCCAATCCAATTTTTGGCGACACTATGAATATTAATGGGAGAGTTACTTGTACAAAATTTGAAGATTCCATCAAATTCAGTTAACAAGTAAGATGATGATAAATATTAATTCTATATAGGAAGAGCCATGCCCACTTTAAGTTTAAAAATATATATGTATATATATATATATATATATATATATATATATATATATATATATATATATACCTTTTTATACGAACCACATAGCTGGTAACAAACTGTGAAAATTTCAGCAAGATCGGCCCACTGGTGTATTATGCAGCCTTAGTTTTCCGACAAACAAAAAACAAACACATTTTGTGCTTTAGCTGTGCCCGCGACGTGGGGCGCCCTGACAATATTTTGTTTAAGTTTGCTTTGAAGGTAATCCATACCAAATTTAAAGACTTTTACTCTTATAGTGCTTTAGTTATGGTTTATGTATTTTCAATATATAGGAGTACCCATCCCTGAAAATAATTCTAAAATTTACATAAATTTCTAAAAATATTATAGAGATCTGTAAATAGTGTTCAATATAACAGGCTTATAAAAATAAAAGTGGCTGTCAACTTTGCAGTAACTTTAAATCCGTAAAATCGCTTTCTTTCACTGCTTTTTCTCTAGGAAATGAAATAAAATTAGGTACCTCCTCACCAAATTTTATTAAAATTCATCACGTAGTTTTTACCTGATGCGAACACAGACACAAAAATTCTAAGAATTGTATTCCACTTCGATTAATAACTGCACCAAAAGAAAAAAATCAAAAAATATTTCAAGTACAGAAATGGTCCTGTTACAGTTTTATTATGTGTATAGATATGTAAATTTAAAGAGATGAATAATTATTCATCTCTTTAAACTTCACCGCTTTGCCAGAAAAAATACGCTTCAATTACTTTTTTAACAATTTCTATTTACATGCAATTTTTAAGGCTAACATCATTTCATTAACTCTTTTACTTTGCCTCAACTTAAATTGTTTTTAAATACCAAGAAGAGGTAAAGTCTACAAAACAACCCATTCAAATTCTCACTCATTACAATAGAATAATTACTACTTTCCTATTTGAAGTTTTCTTTTTGAGAGTTTGACACAACTGGACAGCATTTGAGGTGGGCGCCTAGTAATTAATTTTGTCTAAATGGTTTTACGTAACCCACGTCAACAAACTCATTACCAGCCCTTTACTGAGCGCACTAATTCGTTAAGTATAAAGATAATATATTTTTTTTATCTTGTTCATTAAATAGAAATACAAATACAGAGCTATAATGTTTGTATTGCACTTGAAGAATGGTTTAATATTTTATATATTTTTTTTTATTTTAATTTAAAAATTTCTCATAAAAATTTATAACAATAGATCGCTTTTCATTACAGTGGTTTTATTTTTTTTATTAAATCAACCCTTTCTTCGTTTGATAAGTTTCTAAATATAGATTTAATTTATTTAGCAAATAAAAAGTAGATAACCTCAGTTGAGTCCGAAAGTGCTATTTATGACTTTTTTCTTATTTATCTATAGCAATATTTAACTAGAAGGTACTGTGGGTTGGTAATATTTCTGTGGCAATAAGGAAAAAGTGCTTAAGTCTGATTTTTAAGTTTTGTAGCAGAGCAATTTTAAACTTTAAAATTAATTTCTTTTTTAAATAGCTTATCTTAAAACTTTACACAAGAGAGTCTAACGTATGTTTTGGAAAAAAATCTTATATCTACCAAAAGTTCGCAGGTGTTGCAATAAATAAGTTGTGAAAGAAGTTTTTATGCTTTAAAAAATAACTTAGTAGTTTCTTAAGCTTTTTTCCAAATGCAATTAGACATTGAAAAAAGATAAGCAGAAAGTAATTTCGCTAGAACTTCCTGAAAAATGGCACAAAATAATTAAAAATTTGCACATGGGTACTTTGGATTACGGAGATTACAAAGGTACCAGTAACTAAAATTTTGCTTAAGTCGACTCAAGCACTTATTCCTTATTGCCACAGATTTAATAATTACACAGTGCAACAGTGAAAAAATACGTGGGAGTAACAGTATAGTTTCAGATCTACTATCAAAGGACAGTAAAACCCTCTACTCAGTCCTTCAAAAAAGGTGTTATCAGTTTTTGTCTAATATTTCATTCAAACTAGGTGATAGCGCTTAACTTTGTTTTGGTATTAGCATAAGAGTCGACACCAACATCAAGTCCGTGTATTTTTTCAGTGTTGCCGTGTGTTATTATTAGAAGGTGTATTTAAACTTTCTACAGGGATTGCTACTATATGTCAAGTCACCAAGAACAATTAACAATCCAGCAACACTTTCAAAATTATGAAAATTGTTTTGAAAATCAGTTCGAGGAACACATAGAGCACTGTTCACTTTTACGGTGAACATAGTTTTCCTTCTGAGCGTGCTAATGAAAAAATTATTAAAAAAAAGTTCACATCACTTATTCACTACAGTACCTTAATCCATCAACAAGGCAAAGAAATGTACGTATCGAGAAAACTATCACTTCTGTAACACGAAGTGTTGTGGTTTCTCAATACGCTGCAGTTTTTAATAACCTTGGCTTTGTCCGTCCATCACATGGACAATTCTGGGTAGAATTAATGATTTATAAGATTTTGCAATGACCAAAGACTATGACGAAAACCCCTGAATGCCTGTGAACACACACACATAGTCTCAACAATACTCTCTCAAAAAGAACAAAATGATTTTCAATCAGTACCATGATTTCTATAAAATTTTCACAAAAAAAAATTATAAAATTTAAAAAATAAAATTTTATACAATTTTTTCAAACAAATTTCTATAAAATTTTTACTAAAATTTTTTCTATAAAATTTTTACTAAAATTTTTCTATAAAATTTTTACTAAAATTTTTTCTATAAAATTTTTACTAAAATTTTTTCTATAAAATTTTTACTAAAATTTTTTCTATAAAATTTTTACTAAAATTTTTTCTATAAAATTTTTACTAAAATTTTTTCTATAAAATTTTTACTAAAATTTTTTCTATAAAATTTTTACTAAAATTTTTTCTATAAAATTTTTACTAAAATTTTTTCTATAAACTTTTTACTAAAATTTTTTCTATAAAATTTTTACTAAAATTTTTTCTATAAAATTTTTACTAAAATTTTTTCTATAAAATTTTTACTACAATTTTTTCTATAAAATTTTTACTAAAATTTTTTCTATAAAATTTTTACTAAAATTTTTTCTATAAAATTTTTACTAAAATTTATTCTATAAAATTTTTTCTATAAAATTTTTACAAAAATTTTTTCTATAAAATTTTAACTAAAATTTGTTCTAAAATTTTTTCTATTAAATTTTTACTAAAATTTTTTCTATAAAATTTTTACTAAAATTTTTCCTATAAAATTTTTACTAAAATTTTTCTATAAAATTTTATTCTATAAAATTTTTACTAAAATTTTTTCTATAAAATTTTTACAAAAAAGTTTCTACAAAATTTTACAAAAAATTATAAAAAAAATTTTCTATAATATTTTTCCAATAAAATTTTCTATAAAATTTTTCCAAATAATTTTTCAAAATATTTTTCAATAAAATTTTTCAATAAAAACTTTTCAATAAAAATTTTCTATAAAATTTTTCCAAAAAATTTTTCAATAAAATTTTTTAATAAAATATTTCAATAAAAGTTTTCCAAAAAATTTTTCAATAAAATTTTTCTAAAAAATTTTTCAATAAAATTTTCTAAAAATTTTTCTATAAAATTTTTTTAACAAAAAACTGTAAAATTTTTACAAAAAATTTTCTATAAAGTTTTTACAAAAAATTTTCTATAAAGTTTTTACAAAAAATTTTCTATAAAGTTTTTACAAAAAATTTTCTATAAAGTTTTTACAAAAAATTTTCTATAAAGTTTTTACAAAAAATTTTCTATAAAGTTTTTACAAAAAATTTTCTATAAAGTTTTTACAAAAAATTTTCTATAAAGTTTTTACAAAAAATTTTCTATAAAGTTTTTACAAAAAATTTTCTATAAAGTTTTTACAAAAAATGTTCTATAAAGTTTTTACAAAAAATTTTCTATAAAGTTTTTACAAAAAATTTTCTATAAAGTTTTTACAAAAAATTTTCTATAAAGTTTTTACAAAAAATTTTCTATAAAGTTTTTACAAAAAATTTTCTATAAAGTTTTAACAAAAAATTTTCTATAAAATTTTTCCAAAAAATTTTCTATAAAATTTTTCCAAAAAATTATCTATTGGTAAAGAAACGTATATGGTGTATCTGTATTGCAAGCGAGCCTATCGGTAGAAAATTTGTATAGAAATACCTAAAAAAAATTTAATGCTTTTTGTGCAAAATTTTTAGATGATGTGCTATCTTGCACATAAAATACGAATTTAGCTCAAATTTTTTAGTCGTCTTTTTAAAACTTATCGTCTTTCAGAAACGCAATTAGTAAAAACATTTTTACTGATTCTCGTATCATTTTGTTTCATTAAATTTTGTTGGGTTTTAAATTAGCCTGTCCCACGATTTCGCACGTTTTCGCTTGCAGGCATAGGAAAAACAGGTCGTTTGCTTCCTACTAACAAACATCAGTATGAAACAAAGGCGTATGAATTTAAGTTCAAAAGAAAACGTAAACACTTCAATAACAAATTGTGTCCCACTATTGTGGCTTTTGCGAACACAAATAGCAGTCATAGTCACTTGTAATTTGGTTATCGACTTAAAATACCAGTAATTACAATTTAAATACTCACGCTTTATTCATATCCAGTATGCAAATAAAATAAATACATAATAGTTACTTTGTAACAGATCTATTCATAAAAACATGTTTAAAAAACTAAAACTATTGGTTAAAAATTATTAAAGTTTTATTAACATTTGGTTTTTATATTTTTATGTTTTGTTATTTATTTCAAGTAGCACAGAGTTATATTTTTGATGGTACAAATTACAAGTTTTATCGTTTTTCTTTTCGGATAATTTGTGAAATTTTTGTTTTTGCAAACACAGTAATTTGGGCAAATAACTTACGTTACGAACATACTAAAGATAAGTCGAAAGATAGTGGGATGGTTGTCTTTCCAAGCGAAAGTCAGACATTAGTTTCCATTCGCTTTAGTTTGCGTTCGATATCATGTGACAGGCTGTTAACTTAACTTTGATTTTGATTCAAAATTTAATTTTGTATTGTTGTTCATAATTTTTTATTTTAATGTCTTTATTTCGTGCTCAAATTAAAATACAAACTTTCATAATTAATTCAAAGCTTCTTAATTTAATTGCTTTTTGCATTTCCTTTGTACAATCTGTAACATAATTATCGGCAATAAAGAAGTTGTTTTTTTATATCACATAAAACAATGAAAGTGTAGCAGACACAGACCAATGCACTGTGGGACCGGTCGCAATTAAATGCTGATGTTACATAACTTCTACACTTCTGATGAAATAATTTTAAACTCGGAATATTTATTGGGGGGAATTTTGAGTTTTAGAATATTGTAAAGTACAGACGGCGCTGTAGTTTTTTTTTTTAAATCTGATAGAAAAGACAAAGAAAAAACTTTTCAAGAGATAGTTAGTATAAAGCGGAACTTTTTTTGTGCTTTCACCTAATTACTGTTGAACTGTAAAGCAAATAAGAAAAAACAGCAATTAAATCTTCTCTTTGGTTTCTTAATAGAATTCAACATTTTTTCAACTTTTTCTAATAAAATGGATCTGCCTAAAGTGGCTCCAGTAGATTGCTTATATATCAATTTATAATAAGTAAAAACTTCATTAAAATTTCACTTTATTCCAGAATTCACTCTGCTCTTCCTAATATTCATACCATTCAATCACAAAATAGCTAACAGAATTCTATCCTATTCAAAAAATCGTTTCAAAATGCCGTTGTGGTGCAACTCTATGGTTTATACAAGAATACGATTTGGTAACTCTGATCTCATAGCTAAAAATATTTTATGAATTTCTTAAACGACTATCAAATAGTACAGACTTATTAAAACGCTACTGCTTTTCGGGTTTTTGAAGTAGGCAATTTGTTAACAGCCGGTATTAATATATAAAAAGGGGAATTAAAAGCATGATCATGGGATGAAATAAATTAATTTTAAACTAATTCTATCCGATCGATGTGATCATTATGTTTGGGTCCTATACAACAGATATATACTTCAAAATAGATCTTGCTAGAGAAGCATATAATTGTGTTGTGATATTTCGGAGAGTGAAATTTTTGCCTATCCCTTCATAAATCCAAGTATAGCGCGAACTTTGTGTACCATCGTACGTTGAATTTTTTTTTTCACCAATTAAAGGTTTTAATTAGTTTCAGATACAACTTAAATTTAGCTAATTCAACTAATTCAACTATGTATTTCTTAATTAAGTATATAATTGAATTAATTATAAAAAAATTATTAAATTTCTCTCTGAA
This sequence comes from Phasia obesa, assembly GCA_949628195.1. NCBI lineage: Eukaryota > Metazoa > Arthropoda > Insecta > Diptera > Tachinidae > Phasia > Phasia obesa. The sequence continues at coordinate 4,085,996 of OX451216.1, forward strand.
ACCAATTAAAACTGAAACCAATTAATTGGTGTAAAAAAAATTTTCTGTGTAGTATGTTTTAGGAAATCTAACAAGCACAGTGATAAATATTTACTTTTTGTGAGAAGTGAAGTATCAAATAGATATATAGCATAGGCATAGGCAAAGTTAAATGCAATACCAAAGCTTCTTGAAAATTGTCTGATCGGTCTCATTCGGTATAGAATATCTTCCTTATTGTCACCGTTTCAGCATAATGTCAGAAAAGATTGTTAAACGGTTACAACACTTTAACAAATTAAGAAATGTTATATGAAATAGTGTAATGTCCATGTGTGACCGCGCACAAAGAAAGGGACCTAAGGGTTGACCGAATTTTGTCTGTTTTGAATTTGGGTAAAATTTACTGACGAATCAAAAGGTAGTGGTACCGGGCCCTATGTAAGTCGAGTACAGAAAAAAAGATCATAAAATTCTTTAAGTGAACCTTTTCAAAGGGTTAATAATTTATTTTTTAATAGCGGTAAAATGTGAATGGAAGTGGTCTCAAACCCCAATTGCCGCCATGTTTCTGAGGTTAAAAATTTGTTTTCAGTGTATAATTTCTGTACCGGAAAAATGTCAGAAATCGGTCATAATCGGTAATTTTGGAGTCATAACAGATATCTTAACAGCACCTACTCTCGTAAACAACTTTAAAAAAAGGTAAACTTTAAACGATTTTCTTGTAATGTTTACTTTTTTTTTATCCTTTTATTTTTTGAGGTAAAACATTTTTCAGGGTAAAACAAACTAAAACATATACTAAAAATTGTTTTTGCAGTAAAAATCTTTTGCATTTATATATATTTAATATGCACTTAAAAATTCAAAAGTAAGCATTTATTAGCAAATATCCAAAAATATACGTTTAGCACGAAAATATACAAATCGATCAAAAAATAAAACCGATCCGAGCCTTGCTTATTACCATTTATTTTGCGAACGCAAAATTACAACGGCCCCACTGTGCACCACACCCATGCAAATTATTATTTAATGCGTAAAAGAATTAAAGAATAAAGTTTGCTGATACGAGCAGAATATGGGATAAAATTAAGGTCATCTGAAACACACACAACAAATCAAGACAAAAGTCTTCCTGCAGCTGCTTATAAAACTTGCTAATCAGTCAACAAGTGTAAAACTAAAATACTGAAATGCTGGCGATATTCCGTTCAGAGATTCCAACACACTATCATGCAACGAATGGATCAATGAGTGAAAGTTGTGTATATTTATCACAGGAATTTTTTTTGTTTTAAGCAAATTGATATTTAATATCAATTGTGTTTTAAATGTGATTTAATTTTAAATAAAGAGTTTTGTATAATAATTCTCGATATCGATTCTATGTGACCTAGATTTTTAGTAGCTGGCAAAACATTTCCCACCGTGAAAAGCAACAATTATTTCTTTGCTCGCATAGTGTTAAAAGAAATTAGTTGCAATTGAAAATAGCCAATTATTTCTCTTATTGTTTAAACATCATGCAAATGGTCTCTAATGTTTTCTTTTTATCATGTTTCTATTTAAGTAAAATTGTTTATTGCATTTTAACAACTAAGAAAATTTGCAAGAAGCAGAGTGAAAAGTAACGAGATTGATTATTTATCTCGTTGAGTAGCCAGACAAGATACTTGTATCTGCACTTTTATTAGATGTTGTTAGAAAATGTGCATAAACTCAAACACGTACAAACATTATTTGTTTCCAACGTGAACTTTGCTTTTGATTTCATTTTAACGTTAGAAACGGCAAAAATTCTCATACATAGATTTATTTATCTTTTATGACTTTCGTATCTATTAGTTGAAATTAAACCTAATTAGCAGCAGGAATTTGCTTCAAATTTACATAAATTTACATGTGTGTGTCTACACACTATACATATTTGTTAAGTTAGTCATTCGAGTTTTGCTTTGCATTCTTTGGGTATGACTAAAATTTTGACACCTTTGAAAACTGGTTATTTTTCGTCTTTCGAAACACAACTATGGATACCTGTAACAAAAACATTTACGAATACGTAAAATAAAGTAATCCGTTACTTTTGTAATACAACTATTAGTCATCAACAATAACAACAACCTGCTAAGGACAGTGGGGATATAAATTTTAATAGGATTACAGAATTGTTGGCTTAGAAGAGTTTAGAAATACATACATATATACATACAGACATATTTTTAAGTTCTGTATTAGTATGTTTATTGCAGTCCATTAATAAAGATATTTTGGAATATTTTAAAAAGATATAATCAAGCTAAAATTACACGAAAAAGGACAGAGATCTGCGTTGTTTTACTATAACAGTGAGTTCAGTGCAAATTAGACTGCAGAATAAATACTGAAAAAAAACTGTTTAAATTATTCTGACCAAAACAGACATTGCTTACTGCACAGTTTCTAAAAAAATCAATTTATTTAAAGTATTTATGAAAAAGCACTAATTGACCCAAATGGAATAAAATTTTAAATTATACATATAACCTTTGGAGGTTCGTAACTGTGATACTAACGGTTTCCGCCGATTTTTGCACTTAACATTTTTACTTAAAACTACATTTTACAACACCCCACTAGGCAACTATTTTTATTTTTGAACATTGCCACTAAATTATATTTGAACCGATTTGAATTTTGATACCTTATTTCTGACTATTTTTTAACAATCCTTCTCTATCACTCAGAAACCAGTCACATGACCATCTTTTTGTTAGTTGTCAGCCCTCTAGAGTTGCAACTGAAGAGCAAAAAAAAAAAGCGAATAGATTACAAACTTTGTGATTAAAGCCAATGACTTGTGATTTAACCCCATTACATTTATAATCTTTGAAAATATTAGAAAAGATCAATCAAGATGTAACATGTTATCTAATATGTTGGAATAAAAAATTAGTGGCTGACTTATTAATTTGTAGGGGGATTGCAGATCGTAGCAGATCGCTAACTTCTTGGGTCCCTTTTCGATCCATTTCGTTGCTCTATGGTTTCTGGTATCCTACAGGAAATTTACAAATACCCTACTTTCATTGAGTCTCTTGCTGTCACTAGCCTTCTACTCTCTACTGTAGTGATTTCAGACTGGCAAGTGATACATGTCGACATTCTTTCTCATCACAGAGTGTATGGTAATTGCTAACATTTGCTTAAAGGCTAAGGTCTCCACAGCGTCTCAATTTTAAATGTGTCTCCCCATGTAGACCAAAGCCTTTTTTATGTTAGCCTATTTCCAGGCACTGTCCGCAAGTATCGTTTTACCTCCTTTTTAAATTGGTAAGATACCTGTCAGTTAACCATTTTTAGCTCCTTCTGGATCATCCGCCAACTTGTAGTGAAAAAATTGCAGAGTCTTTGGTGGGAATCGAACTCACAACTCCGGACTGATAGACTAGCACACTACCTACTAGCTTACCGAGGCACCCTGACTTAGTACTGTCTTTAAATGGAAGATTTGATGGTTTGTAAAATAACGTAACATATTGTATACATACAAGGCTTGATCTTCGACAAAAATCACAAATATACTATAGCAAAAAAAAGCGTCTTATTGACTTACTTGACCTTAATCTCACTCCGGTTTTCGAAACAGTTGCAGATACGGTCAACCCTTACAGATCATACAAAAATGAGTTCTGTCCATTCGAAGCTTTAATACTACTAAATCAGTATTTGAGAGAGATGCCTATAAGATAAATTATCTTAGGGCTCAGATCCGATTGTCTTCTACCACAACTTAAAAAAAAAAGCCGCAGCAGTACTTTTTTTGACTAACTATTTCTCAACGCAGGAAACAGACTTGAGAAATCGTCTTTCTGCAAAAAATATGAGAATACCTTGGAGGCTACTACTGCGTATTTCGATTCGATTCGGAATCTTTTTCGAAACACAATGTTAAAGTCATACAAACTCGAATGATTTCCTTTTCGAATGGAATTACGCAATTGTTTAGCGTTTTAAGCGCTAATTACATTTTAAATAAATGAAGCAGCTTGAAAATTTAAATTTGGCGCTAGGCAGTGAAATTGGCTGTAAACAAACTGTAGTAAAGTAATGACATGTTAGTCCATTGTTTGGTCTATCTGATGATTTTATCTCTATTTTGCATTTATATTTAGTGGGTATTAGTTCCACTTTTTTGATAGAACGTTGCGCTCTTATTTAAGTTTCATCAAAGCTAGGCGTAAGGCAACGTTGCGCTTAGCGCGCTGATTTGGGGTTGACTGTTAAAACAAAAATGAATAAAAATTGGCTGCAAATTTGAATAATAAAATAATAACGTACGTTTTATTTATTTTATCTTTAATTAAAAAAATTTATTGCCAGCTGGCTTTTTACTGTTTAGTGAAACTGATTATGCAGAAAAATACATCATAGAAATAAATGGAAACTATACCACTGTTGCGAGTATGTGTTCGTATTTTTGACAAATTTTTTGTTGTTTTAACAAACCATAATAAATATTTTTTAGCTGCTTTACAATTAACTGAGGCAGTAATTAATTTTGAAAGGCAAAGGTGTAGAGATAAATTCAGAAAGCAACTGTAAATATAATGTATCTGTAACAAAAACACCACCTTACACCATGGTGATTCAAAATTAATCACACTTCAATGAACTTAAATTTATTTACATGTCCTCAATGTAACAAAATTTGAATTGTGTTGGAGTATCTATGTACTTACATGTGTATATCCTCCACATTTAACACATTTAGTTCAATAAAGTCATGTATATTTTCAGTTAAGTTTATGTTCAAACATGTCTTTGATAACTAACGATTACTTTCTGTACGAGTGTTAACAACAAACCTGTACATTATGTCACTTGTATTTTTTATCTCCATATTTTTAATTTTTTTATTATTTAGATTTTAACGGCAAATCGCACCTGCTACTTATTCATGGATTTATTTGAATTTAAACGTCTTTTGTAGAACTACGAAAAGTACGTAATTGTTTGATAATTACACAGGAAAAAATATTTGCACCAATTAAAGGTTTTAATTAGTTTTAAATACCAATTTAATTAATTTTTTAATTGATTCAATTATACATTTAATTAAGAATGAATGAAATAATATTTTAATTAAATAAATAATTGAATTAATTAAAAATTAAATTAAAGTAGTATCTGCAGCTAATAAAATAATATTTCAATTAAATAAATTATTGAGATAATTAAAAATTAAATTAAAGTTATATCTGAAGCTAATTGAAACCTTTATTCGGTGCAAAAAATTTTTTTCGAAAATTTTTGTCCCATAAGTTTTTTGATAAACTTGTTTATTCATTTTAATGTTAATGAGTTAATTGATTTCAACTTTTTTAGCTTTCAACGTTTGATGAATGTATTTGGTTTAATAATTATTAACTTTTACATAAGCTATTACTTTCTTAATTTCAATATGGATTTTTTCTAATATTTCCTTTCATTTTTTGATAAACGATTACAAAAAAAATTTAATATTATGCTGTTTTTTTCCTTAAAAGTCAAGCTGAGTCTTATCGATCTGTTCTAAAAATTTTATGAATCAAATTAGCCATGACTGAATAAATTTCCATGACTAATTAGATTTAAAAAGTGAACACAGCGGGATAAATAAATGCGTTAAGCACATGTTAAAATTTTCCAAATCTAATACACTTTTCTCCTAACACATGTGTCTTGCAAAAAGTACTAAGAGTTTTTGTCGGTACGATGTGTATAAAAATCTGTTGGTTCTTTAGTTAACAATAAAAAGAAGAATAAACAAACATTCAAAATTTTAAGATTTAATGAAATCCAAAATGAAGAAGTTTTCAAAGTAATGCCAAAGGTAGATTTAATATGAATATGAAGGTGAGCGCGATCCATTCATTCGGCTTCAGATAACATCATCGTACGATCCAATAAACACACGAAGGCCTAGTGTATAAGTTAATGCTGAACCTGCCCGAAAACTTCTATAAGCTGTTAAAAAATTATTTAACTGATTGAGAGTTTATACTAAGAGAAGGATATTTTTGAAATTAGTCTCAGTACATTGAAGCCGAAGTTCCCCAAGGTAGTATTTTGGGACTAATTTTATACTGCACACATCAGATATGCCAATTAGCACCCGAGTGCACACATCAACATTTGCTGTGTCATCAGCAATTTTGAAAAATAAAATAAAAGTGAATGAACAAAAATGTACTTATATAGCGTTCATATCGCGCAGTTACTCATGCTCCCCTATTCGCATAAATAATCAAATAATTAATTGATTGGATTTGTTCCGCCATACCTTTCGGTGAAGACCGTAGTACCCGAACAACAGCAAGTGACGACGTTCTTCATTGAAAGGTATGACAACAGAATCAAATAATACTTCAACTTACAAAAGTCAAATACCTTGGTGTACATCTTGATCGGCGCCTTAAATTAAAAAAAGCAATCCAACTAAACTGGCTTATTTGCAGAAACTCTACCCTCAGCTTAGATTGTAAATTTCTGCAGTACAAATCGATCATCAAACCAAATCAAACATTTCGCAAACATTCTAAATCAACTGGTTACATTCGACTAAAAAGAAGAGATATTGCTTTTATTGGCCGTACATCCCGAAAAAAACTGGCTCGACTTATTAAGTATATATATTTTTATTGTAGACTTAGGATACGAGTAATTATTGTTAGTTTAAACAAAATAGTAAGGAAAAAATATATATAATACTCGTATTGCTAGCCAACCTACATATCGTCATATGAATTCATAAAAGCCCTAAGTTACATTGACAAAATTTTACAGGAAAAGCAAAAAAAACATCTAATATCAGTTTAAGCTCAAGCATAAGATAGTTATTTTTAAATTATAAATCATAAACAAATAAAAAGTCGCTTTTGAATTTTTTGTAACTTAGGGCTTTTTTGGAATCATATGACGATATATATGTAGATATACATATACATATGTACATAGAATAAATTTCAAAAAATTACGGATTACATTTAATTAAATGAATCAAGATTATAAAATCGGTTCACAGGACCAGACAAACCTAAATTGCTGAAAATTGGTTATTTTATTTAGCACTTAGTTACAACTTACAAAGATCTCTAACTGAGAGCAAAATGTTTGCTGTTTATGTTATCTATCTATATATAAAAACTGTAACTGTAACAATAATTACTCATATCTTAAGTCTAAAATAAAATATACTTTTTAAGTCCAGCCAGTGCTAGACAAAAATAATGTTTTTGTTTGTTTCACGGATTTCTGTACATGAAATATTTCTTGAAAATTTTGCTGCTGGTGTAGATAGTAATAGTTATAGATTACAAAACACACATTTTTGGAATTTTTGTCTGTCTGTCTGTCCGTTTGTCTATCTGTTTTCGCATCACGTTGAAACTACTGAATGAATTTTAATAAAATTTTGTTCAAATATAAGATACTTTTTTCCGCAAAAATATCTCACTTCCGAAAAAAATAGAAAAAAAGTAGTGAAAGTACGCAATATACCGATTTAAATGTACCGCAAACTTGGCAGCACCTTTTTTTAAAGTAGATTACTTTAAACACTATTTACAGAACTCAACAATAATTTTAGAATTTTATAGAAATTTTAGGATTTGATAAAAAGCTTTGATCCTGAGTAATTAATCAGGGGTGGGTACCTCCTTATAGAGTAAAAACCTTAACTATAGCTAAAGCCTTACAAAAGTAGGATTCTTTAAATTTGGTGTGGATTACTTTCAACGCTAAATTGAACATTGTCAGGACGCATACGACGTGGCGGGCACAGCTAGTTTGTTAATAAATATGTTTGTCTCATTTTTATCTCTTACTTTTTAAACAAATTAGTATTATTTTTCAAGTTCAAATAAACATAGACGTAACACAACTTCTTGATACGCGTTCGTAACCATTAGATAGAGATTTAACAATTTTAAAAAGTCGCTTTATTAAAATGCTTAATCTAGATGTAGGTTTGATTTGTTTAAAATTCAAATTCAGTTTGATTTTTGTTTTTAAATCCAGTTCAACAATAAAATTTTCTCACCATAAGAAAAAAGCAAAACAACAAAACAAAATCATCTTTATTCTCATATTTGTATCCGCACTCTACGAGATCGTGTTTGTTAAGCTAACAGCCATAATCTCCATGACTTTGTAGAGGTCGTTCGTTAACTTTTATTTAAACTTCAAAACAAAAGTGTGAAATAAAGACAGACCCACCGACAAGGTAAATATCTAAATATGAGTAATAAATACAATAGAGATTTTAAGTGTTTTGGGTATGAAAAAAAAAAAAAAATAATAAAAACGCAAAAACATTATCCCATGTTTGTAATAATAAAATCAATGAATGAATATGATTTCAAGTAAAAAGTAACAACTGTGTGTGGTATGTTTGATTATCTCAATAGTTATTTGAATTTTGGTTTTGCACCAAGCAAGAAATTGGTTCTTATTTTGATCACAGTTTTTTATCAATGAATTTTTAATTGATTCAAATATATATGTTTAAACAATTATTTGAGTCAGTTAATTATTTAATTAAATTTTGATGTGAAACCAATTAAACCCTTTAATTGGTGAAAATATTTTTTTCTGTGTAAAGGGTAATTTTTTAAAGCTTTCGGATTTGAATTAAAAAAACACAGAAAATTTAGAGAAATTTTTGAAATCTTTATTTAAGTCGATAGAGTGGTCTATATAGTTCAATGTTTAGAGATGATTTTATGTAAATCTTGATCCCGGTGCGTCAACCATTACGAACTTGCTCCTATAGACATTAACGTTAACTTATTGCCACACAAAATAGTCTAAAGGCGTTGAATCGTACGATATAAGTGACCAATTGAAATAAACTGTTCACCGTACACGTCTCTCTTTTCGGCCATTGTTTCGCATTATGTGTGGCACCATCTTGTTGAAACCACATGTCAGTCAATTCCAGCTTTTTCATTTTGGGAAAAAAAAAAATTGTAATCATAACACGGTAGCCATTCACAGTAACGTTTCTGCATTCTTCGTCTTTGAAAAAGTACGGTTCAATGATGCCACCAGCCCATAATCCACAGCAAACAGTGCATTTGTTTGGAAGCACTGGCAGTACTTGCAATGCTTCTGGCTGGTTTTCACACCAAATACAGCACTTTTGCTTGTTTACGTATCCATTCAACCAGAAATGAGAAAGTGGAAGATGTGCTCTATACACTTGCTTAAATTAATAAATTTCAGTAATCTACAAGCGTTCACTAACTTCATGGGTGCCCTTTCGAACCCCGTCGTTTCTCAATGATTATTGGTATCTCACTGTTAATTTACGACTACCATACTTTCATTAAGTCTTGTCTGTAGTGATTGCAGAATGGCGACTGATACATGTCGACATTCCTTCTCATCACAGAGTCTATGGTAATGTCTAAAATTTGCTTAAGGCTAAGTCTCCACAGCATCTCCATATAATATGTGTCTGTCCGTGGTCCAAAGCCTTTTTTTGTTAGCTGTTTTCCAGGCACAGCCTGCAAGTATCGTCTTACCTCGATTTTTAACTTGCCAGATAATACTTGAGAGTTTGTGACCTATCACTAACGTAGTTAAACAGTTGTAGGGACCCAGATTATATCTAAGCTTCTTCTTGATCTTCCTGCCAACTTGTAGTGAAAAATTTCAGTCTTTTGTGGGTATCTAGCACACTATCTATTAGCCCACCGAGGCACCCCGATTCATGGTTAAATTTATAGACTAAACTAAACATGTTTAACAGTAACATTTTTAACATTAACATGTTACACGAAAACAGCTGAGCCAAAAACAGTGTTGCCAAAAAGAAAGTTGCTAAAAAATCGCAAAAAAATAAATCAAAATTTATTATGTGTATTGTGAACCTATTGAAGTTCTGGCTTCCTTGTGAAAAGTTAAAAGTATATTAACAATATTGTTAATGATATTTTTTTAGTAAAAAATACATAAATAAATAAATTATAAGATAAACTATTATTTTTTTCGTCTTAAATTAAAATAATTTTTCAAATTGTTAAGGTTCATCGAATTTTATTGCGGATGAGTTTGATTGTTGTAAAACTAAATTCACATGCAACAAGTTTTTTTACAATAATTATTGTTAAAATAAGCCAGTGTAGGCTGTTAAATGAAATTTTCGATCTTATTTCCTATTTTCTCAAATACGAGTATTATTTTATTAACGCTTAAAAGCGTGGGATTTTAAGTTTTATTTTGTTTGCAAGTTTTGATTTTTTTATGGCTTAATTATTTTTCTTACTTGAAATATCTCATACATTTAGTTGATAATTAAAATAATTACAAGTTTAGAGTATTGTAAAGCATGCCAATGAAATATTTGGAGATTTAATTAGTCTGCTTTAGTTTAAAAAGTCTTTGATTTTAGTTTCTCTTTTAACGGTTTTACATGCAGCGAAATATTTGATCTGCTTTTACTTTTCTATCTCTAATTATTTTTTATTTTATGGAAATTTTATTTATGTTTTAATGTTTCTGTTATTGTTTATTATTTTATTTTAAAAATATTTTAATAACAATCACGTTTTTTGGATTGGTGTAAAAAACTTAATATTCTTGCACAAAGTATTTTTCATTAAATCTGTTCATTTTTTTGTCATAATTTTTTTATATTTTTTACCTTTAACACATTTTGTTGTTGTTATTAAATAGTTAAATGACCTCACGTTCAACCGGGTATGTAATAAATAATTAAAAAAACTTTGAGTGATTATACAGTCAATAGCAAAAGAGGGGTTAGGAAATAATAACAAGACAAATGAATTTCCATTTTATGTTTTGGGTTTTTAAATATGGGGTGCCGGTTTTTTTTAAAGTTATTTATTTTCCATTTATACGTGAATAACTAAATAAATAACACTCTAATTTATTTTCCTAGTTTTACGACAAAAAATTTTCAGTTTCTGTACGACCTACGATGCACAGTGGGGCAGAATAAAATATTTTGGACATAATTCAGGACAAAATTTGACATGAGTATAGCAGAGGAGTATCTGAGCTTAAGTTTTGACAGTGGGCACCATCCACTTGCCATGGGTGGCGTTATGTATTCTCAGAATTCGATATCTTGCACCTGCAAATTTTTTAGAGCTTGGCATTTCTTCCTTAAAATTTGTTTCATTAATTATGGTATTAAAGGTTTAGGTAATAACCGCAAGCTGATATATATTAATCTATAAATTATGTTTAAAATGAGCGAGTTATAAAAATTTTTATTTTTCGATACCCTGGTCCGTTTTTTTCACAATATTGGGTACAATTTTCAGCTAATTTCAGCTAACTTTATTAGTTTTTCTCTTAGTATTTAAAGTATTGTGTCAAAGGTTATATCTTTTCTGAGGTCAAAACTGACGATTTTCAATTTCAAAATTATACTGTTAACATAACAGTAGCACAACATAAATCAGTAACATAAACTGATAGAAGTGATCTGTTATCAAAGGCGTACTCTAATCCTTTCCTTTCGTTGCGGTGTTGTAATCGGATAGGCAGATAAAGGCAGATGATTTTTGTGCTATTCTTTACTTTAACACGCCTAGTTTGAAAAGTGACCTTCCACATTTTGGAGGAAGCTGGAGCTTTTTCTTGTACACATAGCTGTTCTCAGTGCTTATTTAAAATTCGTAACTTATAACGTTGTAAAGTAGTCTAATTTTCTTTTTTGCCCAGTTTGACTGGATGTGTGGCTTAGTAGACCATCGTAAAGCAGGGAAAAAATTGATATTTTTTTCTTCCCTTTTAAAATTATATGTAACTCATTTACAGAAGTGTGTAATTTGGTCAAACTTCCATTAGTCTGACAGTAGGCCTAAATTTATAGGAAACTAGGAAAACAAAATCATACTGTTCCTAGATCCTCAAGCGTATGTAGTAGAGGTATCACAAACAAGATAATCGAAATCAGCTCTTTCGAAAATCGAATTTTCCGCTATGGCCCTCCGTGAGACGCCCAATGTTCCCATCCAATCTGTTTTTTGCTACAGTATGCACATTAATATGAGGGTTACTTGTACAAAGTATTGTAGTTTTCTAGTTACACGATAATAATTTTTCACTTTGTTTTTTTTTTCGCTGCAATATGCTCAGTAATACGAAAAAATTTAAGGTTCTACTTATTACAGTTACCAAGCTACACGATGATAAATATTTACTTTGTATGGGTAATGCCTAAGTGAAATATCCAAAAAATAATTTTACCCACCGCTTATCTGGTAATAAAATGTGAACATTTTAGAAAGATCGGTTCGTTGGTGTAGGTACCTATATAGCTATCTGACAAACAGACAAACAAAAGTACATATTTTGTGTTTTATATATATAGATGTAACGGTATATCTCGGAAATTAGAATCAATAGATTTGCATTCAGGGCCCCAAATAATCTAAGAAACAACTTTGAATTGCTCCACTACAAAAGTAGAACTGTATTTATAAACTTATGTAAGCATTTGCTTATTGTTTGTCGTCGGTGGTTTATTATTTCTCACCGAAATAAAACACTTTTATTTATAATGTGACTTCAAATAAAATAATTCTCTTCTTTTTAAGAAAAATCGTTTGTTTGCATTTAAATTTTGTCTTTTTCTTTTCACTTCTTTCATTCTTCAAGATAAAAAGTCGAAAAATAATTTTTAAGTGCTGTGCACATGTAGGGAAGGGGAAACTACTTAAACATATGTTATTTATGTTTCAAAAATACCCAAAAACAACATTGTTTAAAAAATGGTTTTTGATGTTTCTTTCAAGAATTTCACTTTTTTTTATTACATGATTATTTATAAATAAAAAAATGCTGTAATTAACCGAATGGTAGCAGTCGAAGACAAAAATTTATCCAATTGTTTAGATTGTTAAAAGAAAAAGGTTGTCGTGACATTCACATACAGAATACAAGAGTCGTAATTAAATACTTTGTAGGAATTTAAAGTAGGAACCATTTTCATATTATTTATTGTCTGTTTAATGTATAAATTATTTGAAAATTTATATGAGTTTTAAAATAATTTAAATCCAAACTTAATACTAATTTGTTTATTAAATGTTACAGTACAATTACGAATTATGTATATTCCAACTTAATTTCTCGAGCATAGTAACGAATACCTTTACTTTTTGTAACACCCGGAATCTTTGCCAGCAATCGCACGTACAACATCCAGACTGATAGACTAGCACAAAACATAATAAATCCGTAGTAATTGTTTCAAAGAAGAACATGTATGCGTATTTTCTCACTCCTGAAAATCCTTCTCATCCGAAAAATCACAACGTTATCATTGTTGAACTTACATAAGACCAAACAATGTGAATAGTCTAATTACAAAGTACACAAGAAAAAAATACGGGTTTCCGACAATTGATTCTGGTAGAGAAGACAAAAAAATTTATAAAAAGATCACATGGGAATTTTATTTTAGATCCCTTCTAAATAAAAAGTTGGTTATAAAATTTTACTATATAAGACAGAACACACCGAAACCTAAAACTTAACACAAACAATAAAAACCAATTAAATTCATTTATATATAAGGGTCTTGAATATAAAACTATGTTTTCTTTTCATCTGAGGTGTAGTACCGAACATACCGGTAGCTTTGTAGAAAATGTTATGGCAAATATTTTTGTAGAACATATTAAACGTAGAAGACAACCCAAAAAAATGGAAGAGTAGGAATAAAATGTTCCATTTTAAAAATTTTTGGCCATTCAAATTCTCTATACGAGTATATGTCAAAACACGCAAAACCCAAAACACAAACACCAAAAGCCTAGATTGTCCACTAAGGGTTAATGCCTATTAAGGGTTAATAGACTAGATGGATTGTAACAACATTTTGTAAGGAGGTACCTTGGAATCTGTATCAAATATAAGATACTTTTATTCTGCAAAAATATCTTATTATCAAGAGAAATTGGAGAAAAACCAGTGAAAGTACGCAATTTTACCAATATGGGTACTTTAAAGCGCATATTTTAGTAAGGATTTTAATGAAGTAAATACAGAAACCATAACTGAAGCACTAAAAAAGTAGGGATCTTTGGTGTGGATTGCTTCTAAAGCAAAATCTAACAAAATATTGTAAGGACACTGATGAAGTGGCGGGCAAAGCTAGTATAGAATAAAGCCATTATGCGGGGGAGATAGAGGGTCAATATGTTATAAAAAATAATAAAAGAATATTCGCCACAACATATTCTACAAAGTTGCTGAACACATACTACACCTCAGATGTAAAGAAAACATAGTTTTATATGCTGAAAGAACAGACCACAGCTGGGAAACTTTAATAGCCCTCCCTAAAATAAAATTCCGATGTGATCTTTCAAACGCCGAAGTTTGAAATTGTTGTACAGTGTTATTTAATCGTGTAAAAGTTCCAAGCGAATATATCTAGCCCTCTGGACATTAAATGAGTCACAAAATGACTCATTGAATTTAGTCCTAATTTATTATAATAAAGTTATTGTTACTGAGTATTTATTATTATTGTTGTTTGCGTGCACCAAAACGACGATGTATTTTTCCAGCTCTACATATACCAAAATTGTTTATTATTACACAGAAAAAAATTGCCCCATTTAGAGGTTTGAATTGGTTAAAGATTTAAGTTAAACACATTTTTTAATTGATCCTATTATTTATTTATTTTGAATAATATATTGTTTCATCTAAATTAAGTATGTAATTGAGTCAATTAAAAATTTAATTTCTTTTCATCAAAAAAAAAAAAAAAAAAAAAAAAATCATTAATTCGATTAAATTTTTTCTCTGAATGTTTTTGTCTTGTCTTAAGTCTTCCTCAGATTTTTGGATCCAAAATATATACTTATATGGAGAATATATATGTATTCTCTTTCCAAGCGTCAGCTAATATATCATTTAAGTAAATTACATACTTTTGAAGCTCCTTATGTTGTACATTAGAAACGCTACCCAGAAACCAGATTTTATTACAACCGCATTTTAAAAGAACACTACTTTTTTAAGCAGAAAATACAAATTTTCTTGTTTAAGCAAGTTCATTCATGCGTTTAAATATTGAATGTCTTAATTTTACAATTGCCACAATATACTATCCAAGGTTGAACTTCATTACTTACTTTTTGGAATTAAAGAATATCGTTGGTCTTCAATAATTGTTTAAAAACACACACATTCTTCTTAATAAGTTCTAGAAAATTAACAGCTAAACTACCTGTTTCTACCTGTTAATCCAATAATAATTGGATGGACTTGTATGGTTATCTTTAAACACTAACACATAAATTTTAAATATGTATTATTAGTTTTGATAGAATTTATTTGTAAAAAAAGAGGATTAAGTTGTAATCACTGCACTGAGCTAAATACAAACAACTACAAGTAATAAAAGAGGCTAACGTTCGCTTCTTACAGTAGGAAACACATAAAGTGTTTCCACAAAATACTCATTTGTCCTTATTTTCACTAACCCACCGCGTAAATAATTGTTAATATTTGCAATTGTATTTTTTGAAAAAAAAGGTTGAAAAAGATAAAAAGCAACTGTTGTTAAATATGAATGTGAGCATTTATTTGAATATTTACTTTCTTTCCTGAGGTGTTGATTTTGTAAATATTTTTATTATTATATTTTGGGTTGAAGTGTATATTTTCTTATCTCGCTTAGAAGGTTTTGTCAAAATGTTAAATAAACTAAAGTCTTTTCCTGAAATTTACTTTTGTACTTTCTTTCTTTCGTTTGAAATTCGATATGAATCGCACGAAATATTTTGTTGCTTTTAGTTTTATTTCTGATTTGCTTCAATTTTGTTTTTATTGTATTTTATGATGTTTATTTTTGTTTATTTGTAAATAATATTTGTTTGAACCCTTGATATTTTTGCTTTTCAAAATCGTTATACATATGTATGTATGTACTTATTTATATAATCCCAAATAACGAGTGATCACCTATAGTTATGTGCAGTGAACGGTAGTTATGACACATATTAAATAGATAAGTGAGCAAACTAAATTTCGAATTATTAGGTTCCCTTTTTTGTTTTTTTTTCATAAAGTTAATAATAATATATTGTAATACTAGTAAACTTTCAATTCCAAGACAAAATAAACACAAGTAAGAGTTGTGTGCCGAACCTTTTATATCTTTCACCATTATGTTATAACATCAATGTTTTTATCATTTAACAGGAACCTGTCATTTCGAAAAGGGAATAAGTCATTTTTTTTTTCAAAAATCACCTTTTGATGCTATTTTATTAATCGATGGAATTTTTACATACCTATTCACTGTGAAAAGGGTTAATTTTTTAGTACAACAAATCCGCTTTTATAGCTGTCGATAATTCAAGTCTGTACGAATAGGTCATGAGTTCTTAACCTATAATACATCATCACACCAATTTTTTTGCCTATAGCTGAAGAAAATAAAAATATATGGGATATACAATAATATATGTACATATACTCAAAGTAAGTCACTTGTTCCTGCAAAATGACAGGCTGTTTGGGACAGGAGAAAAAATTTATGAAAAACAAAAAAAATACAGGGCTTACACACCATCCGAGTACGAAAATGCTATAGTTACTTATTTCAAGTGCAACATTTCATATATCTTAAGTCTATACTATGTCTTTTGACATTGGTTAATCTATAGACTGACTATTGAATCAGTTATAGTATTATTTTGTAGGGGGATGCTTAGGTACCACTAACTTCATGGGTCCCTTTTCGACCACCTTCGTTGCTCAATGATTATTTGTATCCGACTGTTAATTTACGACTACCATATTTTCATTGAGTTTCGTCCTGGCACTAGCCTTTTAATCTCGACTGTAGTGATTTCAGAATGCCGACTGATACATTCGACATTCCTCCTCATCACAGAGTCTATGGGAATTGCTAACATTTGCTTAAGGCTAAGATTTCCGAAGCACCTTCCTAGAGTAATTTGAACTGTGATAGGCAGATTCTTTATTCTTTCTATACAGACTATATTTTACAATGTCTACTATAACAATAGGTATAAAAAATTGAATTAAATTGAAAGGGTGGTTCCAAGAATTTGCGATTTTGATGAATTTGGACTTATCCTTTGAACGTTGTAGGCATACATTTAAAATTTACAGGTATTAAAAATAATTAATCTGGGTGTTTCTTGTACTTTTATATTGAAACCTACGTGTGTGATTCAGACTTGCATTTGATTGGTGAAAGGGGTATATATAAGTTTGTCATTCCGTGTGCAATTTCTACAATATTCATTTCCGACCCCATGAAGTATATATATATATATATATATATATATATATATATATATATATATATATATATATATGTATAATTTCGAGCAACATCAAATCATTCCATTCGAGGTTGTGGGTAAAAGTTCAAGTTGTTTTTATTTTTTTATTGTAATGATTCTTTTTTACTTTTTTTTGTTAAATATTAGACCGCGGCCAATAGGTCGCATACAGATCTCGGGAGATCAATAAACCCCTGCGAGGGGTTTTTTTTGTTTGCTTTTAGGTTGGTAGGGTTTTAATGCTTTGATTTGTATTGAAATACTTTAAAGAAAGTAATAAACATAGAGGTAGCCGATAGATCCATAGTGTGCCCACCGGGAACCAGGAGCAGTCAATAGGCACATTGGGGGGTCAATATGAGCCCCAAAAGTCAATATGAACCCCAATGTGCTTAAATCTGACCTTTCTAACACAATATAGATTGCAGGAAGATCCTAAATTTTACAAAAAATTTTCGATAAAATTTTTACAAAAAGTTTTCGATAAAATTTTTACAAAAAATTATCGATCAAATTAAAAAAAATTTTTCGGAAAAATTTTTATAAAAAATATTCGATAAAATTTTTACAAAAAATTTTCAATAAAACTTTTACAAAAAAAAAAAATTAATAAAATTTTGAGAACATTTTTACGAAAAATTTGTACAAGAAATTTTGGCTGTAAAGAAGAAGTTTTGTATGTATGCTTTTTTCTGATTGCTTAAAAGGAATTTATATTGCGAGTTTTAGTTTATTAGGATATCCAATGGCAACTGAAATATTTTTAATTTTTATATTTTTCCAAAGGCTAACTGTATTATATATAAATAAAACCGAATATTTATTATTGTCGTTTGCAGTACATATTTATTTTTATTATTTATATTTTGAAATTCAAGTACTCTTTGGGATTGATCAACTTAAAAATGTGTTTGTTCTAAGGCTACTTAAACAAATTTAGACTCCTGCTTTATTATTTTCAGTTGTTATTTATAAAAATAAAAATACGGGTACTTCACATTGAAAAAGATTTCAATGCATTTGAAATGCTTAAAATGCAATTGTGTTTTGTTTATATTCCAAAAAGGGGTTTTAGTAAACATCACTGAAATGTTTTTTAATTAGTTTTTGTTTTTGTAACGACGCCCGTGGAATATTTAAGGAAAAGCAAATAGGTATGTATATTGTATTTTTGAATTATTTAGTAGTGGCGATGGTAGCGGCAGTGGTAAGGATAGTTTAAACAAAAACGAAAAAGGGTTTCATATTACAAATAATTTATAGTTCTGATGTTATTGGTTTTTCTTTCAGATTGCACTTACTAAACAAAAACATTTTTCCATCTTTTAATGTTTCTAAAACATCTGAAGTTTTGTGTAAATAAATTATAGTAAAATTGTCAAAATAAGTCGATATAATAATATAATTCACGTTTATTATTAGAACTATAAAATAGAACTATAAAAGTTTTCCATTATTTTGATAAGTTGAAGATTATGTAGATGAAAGTTAATTTACAGCATTGTTTTCAAATTATTTGAAAGAATCATAAATTTCTGAAAGGAGATATCGTGCATTGCTAAAAATTATTTTTTTTTTGAGAATTTAATTGATTGGGATTTCTTCATTGGCATTGGAATTAATTTTCATTGGCATTAATGGAAATAATTACCATGAAAAATTGAAACTATCAATTAAAGCTATGATATTT
The DNA here is from genome assembly GCA_949628195.1 of Phasia obesa. Taxonomy (NCBI): domain Eukaryota; kingdom Metazoa; phylum Arthropoda; class Insecta; order Diptera; family Tachinidae; genus Phasia; species Phasia obesa. The sequence continues at coordinate 4,105,007 of OX451216.1, forward strand.
TTTCAATTACAATTGTATTTATCAATTTTAATGAAAGTGTTTAATTACTAATTATAATTGATGAAACTAATGGATCATTGTAGCTTTAAATATCTACAAATTGTTAAAAGCAAATATATGCCCGCTTGCATTCGTATAGAAATATAAACATTTTAGAAAAAATACTATAAAATGTTGTAATATAGTACATGACACCTATGCAAAACTGATACTAATGGTGAGATGTGATCAACCACCTGGCGCTATTTTACAATTGCTATACAATTTATGACATCGATTACGGCTGTTAAGGATACTGTAATCATTTAATCATTGGTTAATGACAATGATTTTGTTTCTATAAATAATTACTAATGAAAGTGATTAATTAAAAATTAATTATTGAAAATAATGTTAATGAAAAAAAAAAAAAAATCGCCAGCATTATTTATTAACTAATGCTAAAGAAATAGTCAATTAATTTGAGACTGTTGACTGGTAACTGCTTACCATCTCTAGCGTCTTTAATTATTAAGTTAGCATTTTATATTCAAAAACATGATTTTGAATAATTAACGTTTTTTACTTTACCATACGTAGTATAAGGTAAAGTATAGTAATCATGAAAAGAAACGAGGTCGGGATTTCGACGGATTTATAAGTTTAGAGGTCTCCTGGATCTATTTTTGCGATGATGTCTGTGGGTGTGTGTGTATGCCACTTTCTTTGTGGAGTTTGTACAGTTCATACCGTTTGACATATCAAAATGAAATTTAGTATGTGCCTTTTTTATGTGGAGATGAAAAGCTTTATAGTTTTTGGGCATAATCGGGAGGCGGCAAGGGGTAGTTTCCTTACCCCCAAATTTTGTGAACGCTCTACAGGTCATACCGTATGATATATTAAAACGAAATTTAGTATGTGCCTTTGGTATATGGAGATGAAGAGTTGTGTAAATTTAGGGCATAATCGGGAAGGGGCGAGGGGTAGTTTTCTTACTCCCAAATTTTGTAAACGCTCTACAGGTCATACCGTATGACATATCAAATTGAAATTAAGTATGTTCCTTTGGTTTATGTTGATGAAGAGCTGTACAAATTTTGGGCGTAATCGGGAAGGGGTGGTATATTTAATATCCCAAACCGAAAATAATCAATTTTTCGATTCGAATATACTTTGAACTTATATTCTTTATGTAATATATCCATAAAAATATATGTTTTCATTGGTTATGTTAAGTTGAGTGTAGGCCACTCCAGATTTTTTTCTTTCTATTCCTGAAGTTAAAAATGTCCGTTTAGCAGCATTATTAAAATAACAATTGATTGCCCTTAATATGGTACGTCCGTCTTACTTTGAATTTACAATAATTTTTGAACCACCCTATACTCTACTCTCTTGACTAATTAACTAATACTGCTATTTAATTTAGTTTTGCCTTAAATGGTTTTAACATAAATATAGTGAAACAGTTGGGACAGCGGAAGTATAGCATTAAGTGTTTAAAAAAGTGGGCGTGGTACCTACATAAAGTGAAGAATTATTATCGTCTAACTGGAGACCTGCATAGGTCTGCATAGGCATAGTTTAGTAAAGCACAGACTGGATGGGGACAGTAGGCGTGGTACGTCCCACACAATGAAAGAGGATTATTATCTTCCACCTAGAGAACAAGTAACCCTCATACTAATTGGATAGTGGGAGTGGTACCTCCCATACAAAATAAAAAATTATTACCGTGTTAATACGCGTAGTCTAGCAAAAACAGATTGGATGGGAACAGTGGGCGTCGTACCTTCATATAAACTGAAACAGTTTTGTCGTAAGAAGAGCGTGTGTTTTCGAGTTATAAGTTGGCCACACTATTCTTCTAAGTGTTTATTGTATTTTTTGTGGATGGGTGTAGCGAAGAGCACCGGTGATAGCTAGTTAGGAAAAAAAAACAATATTCTTTCATTTCCGCCAAATTGAGGAGTTAGTCTATTTCAAAACTATTCATTTACATGGTAACAAATTTTTAATCGATCGAGCATAGTTACGAATTCGAAAGAATTATTCGTTAAAGTAATACATCCAAGCTGATAAATTAGCACACTTACTACTAGCCTATCATGGCATCCATTAAAAAAATGAGGACCATCATCATTATTATAAAGTGCCATTTTGCCAAAACGAAACGAAAAATTTTGCTTCTGAAGTTAAAAAAATATATCGGTATATAAATATTTAAGTTAAATGAGAGACTCATCTCTTCAACAAAAGTCGGTTTTGGGAAGCTGCCGAAATCTTACTTTTCGAAGGACTTAGGATAGTTGGATCAGTAGTATCGAGTTGAAAGGAGACTATACGGAAAATTAAAAAGCAACTGAAAAATTTTTTGTTTTCTTCCTTTGTTTTTGTAAATACTTTTAGATTTTCTCTTGTAAGGTAGAGATCAAAGGATTGACAAAAATTTTTGACCTGTTTTACTAATTATATGAAATTAATTTCTCTTTTAATTGCTATCATTTTACAACATTTTCCAATAAAATTAATTAATTGAAAATAAAATTAACAATTATTGCCAATAAAATTAAGAAGAGCAGGCATCACTGCTCTTATCACCCTTTAAAATAGACCTCTTTGTCGGTTGATTTTTTTTTCAATTGAAAAGAATTCCAAATAAAACTAAAACAGCAGCTGTATCATCAATGCGATCCTGTTTCTAGCTTTAAACAAAGAAATCAACAAATTGAACAGGTCATTCGCCCTGATATTTACTGTCTGTTGAAAGTATGTTGGTGTTTGTTGTGTAAGAAAAGGACTTGCGGTTAAGGATGTTAAACGAAATGTGTGTAAAATCCAAGAAATGTGTATCATGTTGGTGTTCAATTATTGTATAAATTTTCTTTGCTTTGGTCCTTTTTGTGGATCTAAATTCTTTTCATTTTCAATAAATGGAGAATAAAATCGCATGCAGCTGCTATTTGTTTAATTTCATTTTGTTGTATACAAACAATTTTTATCAATAGTTTTTTTTTTCTAGTCTTTTAGTAGTCTTTTAGAAATGTTCTATTTTTTTCTTCTGTACCACACACACGCATTGAATATTTATCAAATGTCATTAACACATTTTTCTTTTTTGATATTTTTGTACCTGAGTTGAAATCTATGAGATTAAAAACAATTTTTAATATAAAGAGATTTCGAAGATATGAAGGAACATTCGAAGAATATTAAATTACAAATTGTTAAATATTAAAATTTATGAAATTTGTGAAAAAATTCAAGAATTTTTTTTCGATCATTAGCAATTTTGTAGCGTAACTCTTCTCTCAATAAATAAATAAAAAATTTGTTTCGAATAACAAATAATTTTTGTTATTGAAAACTAAAATTACGAAATAAAAATTTAAAAAAAAGTTTCCATTAAATCAATGGAACGCATGAGTAAAAGAAAAAGAGTTGAAAGACGCAACGGACACTCATTGCGGAAGGCGATATACACAATGAGGGTAGGGAGAACGAGATCAGCACTTTTACTGGTGATTATCTTATGATGGTAGAGCAGGAGCAGGTGTATAGTCTGCTAAAGTGGACCTGTTCTGTAGTTACCGTTTGGGGCAGTACTTCCCCGTTTACCAGACAATATTGCTTGGGTTGCTGCATGCGTTGGATTACCAGCTAGGAAGTCGGATGCATGGAAGCAAAGTTATCATTGCACTTGACAACAGTCGCTTATAAAATGCATGAGGTAAGTGAACGTGTACTCCAAACTAGTGCTGGGAAGTGTTTTAAAACTTAACATATCGCACTTGATCAACAAGAGGGTATTTACTCAAAATTTTAAAATTTTCAGTAGAGGTAAAAAACTGTTGGTAATTACCTTTTAAATTAATTTAAAAATCCGAACATATTATAGTAAGCAAATTCCATTTGAAAATATATTTACACTGTTTTTCTTTTAAATTTTTTGGCCATTATTGCCAAATAAAATAAAACCTTTTTGTTTATATAAAGGTACTCAAGACGCTATCACGAAAATGGGGTCAGCTGTGGGTTTCGAGATGAAAGTGTAATTAGAATATGTAGAAATTTTTACAGTAGATAGATATTGATGTTGTTAGTTGATTTCTTGCAAAAAGTGAAAATTTAAAAATTTTGAGTTAATACCCTCTTGTTGATCAAGTGCGAGATGTGCGTTAAAAACACATAGGCACTGCTGGGAATGAAGCAATAGACTAACTAGCGAAAAGGGGATCTGCTGGAAATATCTGTTGACTAGAACCCAGAGTGGTAGTGGGTAAACCCGAAAAGGTGGAGGGAGGCTAATATGTGTAGATATGGTCGAATAGTGCTCAGATATAATATAAGTACCTTAGGCTGGATGACTGCCTTAGTGTCAGGTCATGGAAACTTCAAGTATCATCTAGCTAAGATGTAAATCTAAGAAGATGTTACTTACAGACTATGCCTGGAAGACACTTACACGGTAGCGCACATTTTGTGTCAATGCCTAGCACTTACTAGTATAAGACTTAGGACCACGGACAGAAACCTGATAAATGTGGATGCCATGGGGAAATAAACCTTGGACAACTGCTAGCAATCACTAGAGACTCCGTGATGAGTAAGAAGGGTGACAATTACTGGTAGAAGCTTGTTAAATGTAAATGCCATGGGAGACAGACCTGAGCCTTGAATAAATGCTAGCAATTGCTATAGACTCAGAGTTGAGGAAGAAGGTCGACCTCAATGAAAATAAGGTTGCCATAATTACAATTTGGTTGGCGCAAGGGGGTTGAAAAGACACCCTGCTTCGATACTCCTACAATAATAATATTATTTAGTAAAGTCAACAGTAAAGGATGGTTACAGCACGTGACTCAATAAAAGTAAGGTGCCGTAAATTACAAGTCGATAGCCTTAAATCATTGAGGACGGAAGTGGGTAGAAAAGGGACCCATAAAGGAAGTGGTCTACTTAAATATTCCCCCCACATTAATAAATATTAATTCTATTGAATTGTCACCCACCATATGCGTTTTCTCTTACAGTTTGGGGATTTTTAATTTTTCTTTAGGATTATTAATTATTATTAATATTTATGTAACTGTATGAAGACGGGGTTCATTAGCCATCAATTTGAACAAGACATAAAAATTACGCCTGCAGAGCAACCGAATTAATTTGTGCGTGTTGTTATAGGTGGAGAATGTGTGTTTATGCCATTTTCTGTTTGAACATAATTTATGTTTTCCATCAATGTTATTTGAATGCTTGCTTATTGCACAGCAGATATTAGTAGCACGGTTAAGCAACAGATGGCGCTGTTTGAAAATAAAACTGTCAAACTAAAATATAACAACAACTGCAACATTGTAATGTTATAATACAGATTTTATAACAAAGTTTTCAACAACCATGTTAAGACGTGGAAAAAACATTAACTTGGACAGTGTACACTTAACACTAACATTATGTTGGTGTTAATGTTTATCAATTTATGTCTAATGTAAACGACTTCTTAAGTTTATTTGTGGAACTATTTATTAGCATATAAATGAATTATGCTAAGTAGGCTGAAGTTCGTATATTTTCTAGCTACTGTGTTTGAGTTGAAAGATGATTTTTTTAAATTAGTGATAAATTGTTAAAGAAGTCGATAAAATTTTATTTTAGATATTATTTTTCGTATCTATTGTTTTTCTATTTATTCATATATGTAAATGTTATATAATTGTTTGAAAAATACAAAATTTTATTATTTTCCACGTACCAAGTTTTTTTTATTAAAGAAACCACAAGGCAAAACAGTTTTACTACGAGATGTTTTTATTTTATTATATTTATAAAAAACGAATATTGAATTAAAAATGGAATTATTTAGTTTAAAAATAGTACAGACTTTTAAAAATCCATATAAACAAAAATGCTAAGTACCGCCCCTGCCATTATCTAGAGAAATTGTGAAAATATGTTTTATTAAAATATTCCAAATTGCTATAATAATCTGCCTTTCTTTTACATACTTTTGGTATGTAATTTTTGTATTCTTACTACAAAATGTAAAAATTGTCATAAATTTTAATTACATCCGACAACAAAACATTTACTTATTGTCTCAGTTTTTAATTTTTGTTTCTTATTTTTGTATCATACAGACACAATAGACGTAGAAATGTATTTTGCTTCGAGGCAGAACAATTGACAAAACTGCATCTGTCTCTTGAGCAGCACTTATTTGAGCCAATATCTGTGATAAGAAATTGAAGTAAGAAACAATAGAGAATACAAAACAACAATTGATACAGGTTATGTAACATCTGCCGTGTTGCATAAAAATGACAAAAATGAAACATTCAACGAGAGTTGCTTGTTGTATTGCATGGTTTTAATAAAAGGCTGATTTTTTGGTTAAAGGTGTTAGAAACGTATCTACGAAATGGATGCAATTAATAACACATTTCTTTACTTTAGTGAAAATTATAAAATTTAAAGAATTTTGTTTTTTCACATTATTTGTAAAGGCTTCCACAAATTGTTGTCTTCCTTCTTCCTTCTTCCTTCTTGTTTTTATTTTTAACTTGTACCTTCCTTTTTCTTAAATACATATTCAAAATTAAGCTTTAGATTAAACTAAGAGTATTAAAACTACATATTTTCTTTAAAAAAAAGTGTTTCATTTTGAAATATTTCAGGAGTCACATAAATACTTTCAATTACAATAAGAATAAAACTTGTTGTTGCCATATTTATCACTTTGTACGGATACACGAGTTTTAAACAAGTAAAACACGTCAACGGATTTGTTTGTATTTTAGTCTTCTTTTCTATACAAGGTGTAGTTAACAGATGGATGAAGTTTTCTTTTCCACTTTGATTCTCTTTATAAGTAGTTTTAGCGTCAAAACCGCAAAATATTCATTACAATTGTTTTTTATAAAATGTAATTGAACCTTAACGTATAAGCATGAGATAAAAGCTGGAACAACAATTATAAAAAGTACTCTTTAAGAACGTGCTGTATTAAGTTCTTTTCTTCATAAAAATAATTTTTTTTTTAAAGTACCTTTTGTAAATTCCTTTAAAACTTTACATAAAAGCATTAGACATATATGTAAGTTCTTTTAAAATAAAAAAATTCTTCCTGAAAAGTCCTTTTTGAAAAACTTTTGGTGCTGAAAAGTCCCTATTTTCTAATTGTTGCTTACATTTATATCATGCAATTGGGTTATATTTTGAGTATTGCTAGTCCCTTGTGGATCTCCCGGTGGCACTTGTTGTCATTGTCGACACATTCTCACGCTTTGACGCAGTGCTTACGGAGTATATGAATGAATCTGGAAAAACAGGTATCTTTATATAACGTCCTTCGGCCTTGATCAGTATCCAAACGGCTGGTACCACTGGAACCGGTAGCCCCACAGAGAGCCGCCCATCTTTGTGATCGGTTATTGGTGAGGTCCCTTTGGAGTACACTTGGTGGCTGTGCTTATGACCACCTTGGTGGGATTTTTTTATTTTATTGTAGGGGGAGTATCGAAGCAGACCGCTTAGTAATCAAACGACTGGTACCACGGAAACTGGGAAACTGGTAGATTTTCCCAAGTCTCACTGACCGCTTATTGGTGAGGCCCTTCGGGGAGTACCGTGGTGGCTGTGGCAGGAAGGGCGATTTAGTTCAGTGTGATGTTGCACTTCAACAGAGGCGCCAATTGCGTGTCAGGAGTTTAGAAACAAGTGGTTTTGCCAGCATTGTTCTAAAATAGCTACTTGTTGAGTCGCTATGCGCAACAAGGGCGTTGGTAGATACAATATTATCAAGCAGTGGTAAGATCATCGTCAGGTTAAGGCAACACCCCAGGTACTGGCGTAAAACTGTACTACACTTGTCCCCTAATGGAGCACATTATACGTACCTCCATGTATGTATATTGTACGCAATTTCATGGATTACAAACGAAAATATTTTCGTTTGCTACGAGGCACATTTTTGGATGAAAAGCAAAGTGGCAGTACGTACACAAAAAATTACTGTTTGTTGTTAGTTTTTGGACCTGCACCATAATTGTTCCAACTATTTAAAAAAAAAAAAAACAGCGCTGGTGATATTTTCAACGTCATTGTATAGATCAGTGATAACCATATGGTTTCAGCAGAACTGCTCTAACTGAACTCCACAATTGACATTCTGATTGCTCCGTTTCAAAGTTAGGCAGAGGTATCATCGATTAGTCATCAATATAATCGATTTAACAACTCTAAATTTCCCAGCTTAATTTTTTTGCAGCAATGGTTTGTTCATAAAATATAAGACGGTCAGGGCTTTAAGGAAAGGGACATAAAACGATCAGGCTACGATCAAGTTTACGTTTCAATAAAATTTAAATTTTCTGCGCATGTTGGGCTAATGACGTCACAAAACTGTCTTCCTATTTGAAGTAATTTGTTGATTACAGACTTTTTAGCGCTTACAATGGGCTAACTAAGTCATCTAACGGGAAATTATGCACATGACGTTATTTTTGCTTTTATCCATATAAAAAGTGATTACAACGAACTATAAAATATTTTACTTAAATTTTAAAACTTCTTGCGAGATACTGAAATTATTAACAAGAAAATCAATTATTCAATTCGAAATCTATTTCCAATTCACTGGTCAAAATAACGACACTTTAAAAATTGTATCGTTAATTTTCCACCAAAGTGTTCACGTATGCTTCTGGTCATTGTTTAACTGTAATTCCAAAAATATTTTTATTGATATCAAATGGATCATGTCGACAAAATTTTATTTACAAATGCAATAAAGAAAGTCAACACTCGAATTCAATTTAGGATTTTACATCTTGGTGTAGAAAGTGTCTGTTTAATGATACTTTTTTTAATATTGTAATAAAATTTTTTAAATGCAGATCATAAACATGTAAAATATCTATTAAATTGTTTCTTTATATATTTTTTATGATAAGAAAGCCCTCTGAACTTTTCAGTTTAAAATTTAATTATGCTTTTAGAATGTGTGTGAATGTAGATTTCGTCCCCTTTAGTTTAATTTAAGACAACGTAAACTTCGAAGTACCCTCAATGTCTATTTTGATTGCAAGTTTCTGTTATTTTTCTCGACTCTGACAGGCTGAAATCATTGAAATGTAGAAAAAAGTTTTTAATTTTATTTGAATTTTCAATTTGATTGCTGAATTTTTTCTAATGAGTGGGGTAGGGAATAAATAGAACGAAAGATGATTTTTTTTATTTTGTTTAAAGTTTAGTCTTTTTAAATCATAAAAATAAATGTGTCAGTATGACAGCTAGATAACCCAATAATTCTGTCATTACACTTTGTGCTGTTGTTTTTGTATTTGGACAGACTATTTGAGTAGACTATTTGTCTGTAAAAAATAATTTAATTAAATCTTCAAATGCATATCATTTTTCTGTGGCAATAAGGAAAAAGTGGTTAAGTCTGATTTTTAAGTTTTGTAGAAAAGCAATTTTAAACTTTAAAACTATTTTTTTTAAATAGCTTTTCTTTAAACTTCTCATATGGGAGTCAAACGTATGATTTCTACCAAAAATACGCAAGCGTTGCAATTAATAAGTTGTGAAAGAAGTTTTTATGATTTGGAAAAATAGCTTGTAGTTTCGTAAGCTTTTTTTCCAAATGCGAGTAGACATTGAAAAAAAAAAAAATAAGCAGATAGTCATTTCGTTATAACTTCCTGCAAAATGATACAAAATAATTTAAACTTTGCACATGGGTTCTTTGGAATACGGATTTTACAAAGGTACCAGTAACTTAAATATTGCTTCAATCGACTTAAGCACTTATTCCTTGTTGCCACAGATTTGTATTGACTTCTTGAGTATAATAAAAATCTCTATTTTTTATTTTTTGTAAATTTTTCAAATAATATTATTTTTATTTTTGCTTAGAGTTTTTAAAAATAATTAAATTTTCTTTTAAAGATAATTTCAAAAATGTGTAACTTTCTCAATGTGTGGTTTCCATACACTTAGATATGATAATTTTAATCCTTAAATTTTTTGCACTTACCTCTTCGTACGTATTTTCTCGCAAATCAGAGTAAATGGAACTATCAGCAATAGAATGACGAAACATTGCACTGAAATAAGAAATAGATGTTATTATATTATTTTAATTATTTAATTAATTTAATACAACATTCGTAGTAATAAAAATTAATTAATTAATAATTTAATTAGTTTTAAATTAAAGTTCAATTAATTTTTTAATTGATTCAAATAAATATTTGTTTAAAACAGAACAAGAAAAATTCCTAATTAAACAATTAATTGAACCAATTAATTATTTAATTAAATTTTAATCTGAAAACAATTAAAACCTTTAATTGATAAAAATAGTTTTTTCTGTGTATAGACCAAACAATATATTGTTATTGTTGTATAAGTATACTTATTATATATAATAAATCATGGCTAAAAACTTTCAAAAACTTCAACGCGATTTTAATGATTTTTTTGCGATGTGGTTTATTTCAACTTAACTTTATTAAATTCAATTCAGATGTGTATACTTAGACAGATTAAAATAAACAGTTATTAAAAGTATTTATCATATTTTCTTATTGTGACATTTCTCAAAGACAATTTAGGGTTTCCAATTCATCCTTGTTGTATTTCTAAATCGATAATCCAACATACTTCCGCTCAACAAGAATGTATTGTTTACAAAATAAGTCTTAATTTACATGTTTAAATCCCATCAGGATTTTGAAATGCTTATGTTTTACTTTAGGCAAATTTTTTGTTAGTATGTCTGCTATCATATCATTTGTGTTTGTATAATTTAATTTAATTATTTTTTCATTTACCAAATTTCTTACAAAATGATATTTAATGTCGATATGTTTGCTCGCTGCATGATGAGTAGGATTCTTCGCTATCTGTTGAGCACTTAAATTGTCGCTGTTTAATAAAATTGGGTCTTTAGAATTCATCATACCGATCTCAGAAATCAATGTCCTTATATAAACAGCCTCTTTTGCAGCTGTTGCCAACGCCACATATTCAGCCTCAGTACTGCTCAATGCTATACACCCCTGCTTCTTAGACTGCCAACTAAAGACGCAACCAGCAAATATAAACACGTAGCCTGTATACGACTTTCTATCAAGTACGTTGCTACCCCAGTCAGCATCGGCGAAACCTACTATAGGTTTTCCGGTTTTACGATAATGTAACTTAAAATCAATGGTTGTTGATAAGTACCTCATCACATGTTTGAGACCTGTTTGGTGTTCTTTATGTGGGTCTTTATTACATTGTGCAAGTTTAGATATTGAGTGGATAATATCTGGTCTGGTAGAAATAGCAATATACATTAATTCACCTACAACACCTTGGTGTACTGTTGGATTAACTCTAGCGCAGTTTTTGTTATTGCAATAAACTTGAAAACCTACATCCAAGGGCGTTGATGACGACCTGCACTTCTCTAATCCATGTCGCTGTAACAAATCATTTATATATTGTTTTTGGCTTAAATAAATATGACCTAAATCCCCATCTCGTTCTATTTGCATTCCCAAAAAATATTATAATGGCCCTTTATCAACGCATTCAAAATTGTTTGTTATTTCTTGTTTCACTGCATTTATATTATCTATTGATTTACTGGCAATAATAATATCATCTACGTAAATACCAATTAAATCCACACAATCATTATTACTCTTTTTATACAGGCATGGTTCAGTAACACATGATTCATAGCCAATAGATTTTAACACTTCATCTACTTTTGTGTGCCATTCCCTGCCTGCCTGCTTTAGCCCGTAGATAGCTTTGTTTAACTTTAAAACAAACTTTGGCTTCTCTGCATTCACAAAATGTTCAGGCTGGTGCATGTATACTTCATCGTGTAACTCGCCATTTAAGTATGCTGTGTACACATCCATCTGATGCAAGTACATGTTTTGTTCTACGGCAAGTGCTAATAGAAGACGAATGGTAGAATACCTCAAAACGGGAGAAAACGTATCTTTGTAATTTAAACCGTACGTTTGGGAACAGCCTTTGGCAACCAACCTGGCTTTAAACTTTTCTACTTCACCGTTTTTACCCTTTTTTAAACTGAAAACCCACTTAGATCCAATAGGTTTATGATCCATGGACAAACTTGTTAATGTCCATGTATTTTTATTTAAGAGTGATTGGTATTCTTTTTGCATGGCCTCGAGCGATTCGGAAGAATATTTACTACTTAACGCTTCATTTACACTCGTTGGTATCATTATGCCATTATCGTAAGTTTGCAATAGATTGATAGAATTATAAATTTTTCTCGGCCTACCTGGTTTTCCGGTGCGATCAATTTTCGGTCTTCCACGACCAATATTAGGCGTATTATTTGCGCTTTCGAAAACTCCATCGTTGCTGCTTTCAGAATATTCTTCGTTTGGTTTACCGGTTTCCATATTATTTTGTTTTGAAATTTGCTCATCATCATCTTTATCGCCGACAATTTCCAATTCATCATCTTGAGTATCACCTTCTTCCCCACATTTATCGACACTTAGTTTTGTTGCATTGCCTGTGTTTCTGCCATTAACATTTAAATCAGCTGTAAATAAATCAAAATCGTTACTTATCGCATCATTTTCAGGCGTATCAAAATCATTTTCCAGAAAAATTATGTCTCTAGCAGTTACGATTGTCTTTTCTGCTTTGTCGTACAATCTATATGCTTTTGCTTCTTCAGAATAACCTACAAAAATGCATTGTTTACCTTTTAGTTGAAATTTAGCTTTTACTTTCTTATTAAGTACAACTGCACTACAGCCAAAACGACGAAAATACTTTACATTGGGTCGTCTACCGGTCCACAGTTCAAACTGTGTAACATGTGGAAGTAATTTTGTAGGACAACGATTGCGTATATATGCAGCAGTATTAACCGCCTCGGCCCACAAAAACAAAGGAGATTTGCTTTCTTCTAGCATACATCTCGACATCTCTGTTAGTGTCCTATTTGCCCTCTCGGCCACTCCATTTTGTTGGGGAGTATAACTTACAGTAGTCTGTCGTTTAATACCGTGGTCATTTAAAAATTATTGGAATTCCTTATTAATGTATTCTTTTCCGTTGACGCATCTGACTTACATGGAGACACAATAGCAGACCACAAATCCTGGCTTACTAATAAGCTTCTCATTTGAATCGCCCAAGTACTATAGTTGTCGCCAGACAATTTTTCAATTTGCGCCACAGATCCAGACATTCTTCAAAGTAATTGTATTTGGTATTTTTAATTTCCACTCCACGTGAAGTCTGGGCCCATAACCTCTTTTGCGATGTGGTTTATTTCAACTTAACTTTATTAAATTCAATTCAGATGTGTATACTTAGACAGATTAAAATAAACAGTTATTAAAAGTATTTATCATATTTTCTTATTGTGACATTTCTCAAAGACAATTTAGAGTTTCCAATTCATTCTTGTTGTATTTCTAAATCGATAATCCAACAGATCTTAAAATATTCGAAATCTTTAAATTGGCTTTCCATAATCTATAAAATGCTTTAATATTGGATTTAAAACCAAATGATAATTAAATATTTTTTTTTGTCGAATTATATTAACAAATTGTTTTAGGTTAAAACGCATATAATTTTAGTATCATACAGATCTTTTAATTTAAACCTAATATTAAACAATAAAATGCTTAAATAGTTCAAACAACTACGTGGGCTGTTTGATAATAAACGTATCTATCAAATATTCGTATTTATATGAAATCTTTATTTTAATGAGGCATTTAATTACAAATGTGTGGGTGTATTAGAATTTTTTGGATGGTACAAGAGTAGGCGGAATGATCAGACGATAATTTAAGTGGTGCTTTAACTTTAAGCATATCTCTTGGAAAACCCTTTGCAACGCCAAAATCAATAACATGAGGAATTTGCCGTGGATCTGTAGTCCAATAAGTCCACTGGAAATCACATTTAAGCGCATTTTTGAAATTGCGTCAAACAAGAACGACCCTTCGGAGTGATTAGTCTTGACCCCCAGAACGTGTGTTTTGCATTGTACTCGGAAACTGTTATACGGACTCACCGATATCGAAAATCTAGGAGGGGAATAAATAAATTGAAGTAATAACTATCTTTTGCTCAAAGTCTTCGAGGCAGATGTTAGTTGCATGCATGTAGCCTGTACTGAAATTACACAGTAGATAGTGCTTAAGACGGGACTTTATTATCAATGGCGAATCTCCGCATGCTCTACCACGAGGGTATTTAGTATCGTAAAATATGTAGACATTTATTTTAAAAAAGCTATTTGTTGGCTGAAAATTTGGATTCGAAATAGATTTAGGTAGTGGTTTTAGCACTTGAGCATGATTAGTTTTTAAAATATCTGCGTATGAACCATTTTTAGTGGTTGGCTGGGGTAACTGCGGGTATTAAGCGTTTGTTATATGTAATGCCTGCTTGAGGGGAGTTAAAACTTTTTGGGATTCTTCTTTACCATTACATAAACAGGGCAACCTTTGTAGTTAGCAGTGCGATTTCCATCCCAATTGCTACATGTCTTACCGTAAAGCTCGCCACACAAAACGCAGACTATAGACAGCTTACGTTTGTGAGCAAATATTAAAAATGTCTTTACAGAAGACAAAAACTTTGACAGACATACGAAATTACATATGACTCACGCAGTTAAAAAGACACATTTTATTGGGCGTGGCACTTCCCATACAAAACAGGTATTCATTATGTAATATAAGAGCTATAATAGGTAGAGCCTTGAAAATTTATAAGAATAACACGCCTAATAATGTACATAATCAAGAAAAAAACTGGTTGGAATAGTGGGCGTGATACCTACCATGAAAAAAGTGAAAGATTTATTTCAGTATGCTGTAATAAGTAGAGTCTTGAAATTTTGTAGTTTGAAATAAACGTGTGTTTTTGAGTTAAATCGGAAGGGTAGTCTCCATATTAAAGTATTTATTAACTATCCTAGATCTAGGGAATTGTACTAGTGATACCCTCTAAATTTTACATATGCTACTCTAATGTGCGTTTGGAAGTTAAAGCTTGGTCATGCTTTTACTTACAACCGTGTAGTTTCTTTTTGGCGGTGGTAGCAAAGCACACCGGGTATAACTAGTTAAACATAAAACCAAAAATTACCATTTAAACACACCTTCATACTTTTTAAATATTTTTTCAATCGACCCTCGTGCATTTCTTCACTATATTAATTAAACAAAATTTTTACCTTAAACGTTGACAGGGTGTAGGCGCAATTGCTGATAAATGTGTCCTTGAGTCGTTCATGTTTTTGTTGTTGCCACTGCTGTTGCTTAGATTGGTATTAGAACATGAATGATGAAGTTTGGTCGTGTGGCTGGTGGGCAAACAAGATGTCGCAGATTTTGAAGCTGAAGATGACAGGGATGGTGGTAGCGGTGGTGGTGGCAATGGTAAAATTTGTTTTTGATTAAAAGGCATTGTGGTTGTTAACATTTTAACTGTCAATATTTACGTATGTTAACGTTTCGTATTTATTTTAAATATTTAAAATCGCTTTAAAAATCTTTAACGAAAACTTAATTGCTAGACACTGATATACACACACGCCAAATATGGTTTCATTATCAAACACACATATTCAGTTTTTTGTTTTAATTTTGAAATTTTCTAAACTTGTTAAAAAGTTTGAAAATCGTGTGGTTATTTTTTTTAATTGTTGTACGTTTATGATTTTAAAGCTCACACTTTTTTATATTTCGCACGATTTTCAATTTGTTAATATTTTAGTAATGTTTAGTTTTGATTTTTTAATTCAACTTTTAATGAATAATTTATTGCTTTTATATCAATTTTAACCTTAAAAGGAAAATAGAAGAATAAAATATAAAATTCGTTAAAATTGCGGCGACCGCAACGTTGTTAGAATTAATTCAGCTTGCTGCTGTATTCATTATGATTTTCTTTTTTAGAGGTCAGTTATTTATTTAATTCAGTGTTTTTTTATTTTTGTTGAAATGCCATATTTGTACCGAATTTAATTTATGTTTAATATGTGGAAAATTCCAAATGTTTTATTTTATATCACACGTATTGTAGTTTTAAAATTTTCCCAGGCAGCTGTCACTTTGAAGGTTTAATGGTTTTGCAGATTTTCTTCAAAATTTTTAATGACATAATTTAACAACTTTTAATGAAAAAACACTACAAGTTGTTGTTGCTGTTGCAGTTGTTGTTGCTGTTGCAGTTGTTGTTGTTGTTGCTTTGGGATTGAAATCTTAGATTGATTATAATCACACCGGGATACGTCAGCACTTGGCAAGTGGACAATTAGTTCTACACGTCAATACGCTACAGGAAGCCGCTTTCATAAAAATTATTGGCGAAACCATCATCATGATTATCATTATTATCTTCATCACAACAACTAAACCCAACAAAAAACAGAAGAAAAAGACAAAAAAACATAACAACAACTCCACAAACATAAAACACTGTATGATGAGTTGTTTATTGCATAAAGTATAGACGAATCATCATCTGATATGTAGACAGTCACTCACTCAGTCAGTCAGTTACACATTGAACTAAACAAAAAGTAGCAAAAAAAGTACTTAAACTTTTCAGAATCACTGTGGGACATGAATATTAATAAGCTGCTAAGAACTTGTTAAACTTCCGCAAACAGAAGCTTTAAATAAAAAATGCAGAAATATTTAAAGTATAGTTGATGTTAATATTTTATTACATTTTTCCATGTTCGAATTTTCTTTGGCAGTTTGTAATCCAATGAGGTATAATAATGTTTTGCTCAAATTTGATTGATGTCAAAAGCAATTAGAATTTTCCAAACATGTGGACAGTCAATTACAATTGAAAAAACAGGTAATTTGCAATTGGTTATTCTCAATTGCACATCACAAGTAGTTTTAATTTAAATTAGGCACTTAAGTCAATTACAATTACTTGTAATTTGTAATTGAAAATTTTTAATGACACATTACATGTGATTGTAATTAGAAATTTTCAATTACAATGAATTGTAATTAGGCAATAATCATTACTTAGAATTGAATAAAATTCTATTATATTCCATAAAATTTTCCATTACATGTAATTATAATTGATTTTTTCAACTACATTTACATGCAATTTGTAATTAAAGATTTCCAATTACAAATTACAAGTAATTGTGATTTTTGATTAAAAAATTACATGTAATGTGTAGTTGAAAAATCTCAATTACAATTAGTTGAATGTAATTGTAATTAAAAAATTCCAATTACGTATAGTTTGGTAATGTCTTTGTATAATTGACATCCCCCAAGTCTGAAATTATCTAATCAGTAGGGGGTAATGAATTTTAATCGATTTACTTTTTATAATTTCACATCAAGGCAAATCAAGGCCCATCAATTTGTGAGGTGTTGACAATGGCGAATTCAATAATCTTTAATTTGGAGCAGCAATGAAAAAAGATTCTGCGTGCTTTCTGCTGACAAGCATGAAGCTTCGAATGTAGTGTTGTCTTTAAAAAATATTAAAAAACAATTACGAGTGCTATTTTCGACCGTGCCGAATCTTTATACCCTTCACCGAGGTGATTTTATTTATACAAAATTGGTTTAATTTAAGAAACAAAGTCATTAAAAAAATAATTGCGCTTTTTGTTCCACTAATCAGCAAAATCTCGTATACGGTATATGTATATCGTCATCTGAAATTCCTAACCCTGTAAAAATTGTATAGAAAACTTTCGTGTAAAAATTTTATAGAATTTTTTTTTATAAAAATTTTATAGAAAATTTTGTAAATTTTTTTTTTAATTTTATAGAGATTTTTTTTTAAATTTTATAGAACAAATTTTAAAAATTTTATAGAAAATTTCTTGGGAAAGTTTTGTTAAAAATTTCCTTGAACATTTTTTTGAAAATTATTTGTAAAATTTTGGAAACATATTTTGGAAATTTTTTGGTAAAAATTTTTAAAAAATTTTTCGTAAATTTTTTTTGTAGTTCTTATAATTTTTGAAAAAAATAGTTCGAAAATTTTTAAAATAATTTTCTCTAAAATTTGTTTGAAAATTTTTGGTAAAAATTTTGCAATTTTTTTGGAATTTTAGCAAAAAATTTTTTGTAAATTTTTTTTTTAATTTTGTGTAAAATTTTTTTTGTAAAAATATTTGTGAAATTTTTACGTAATTTTTTTTGAAAATTGTTTGTTAAAATTTAGAAAATGAAAACAACGTCAAAAATATAGGTGGGCGTTGTTTGCTTGCCCGCAGCCTCCAATAGGAAGGTCTGATGTTGCTAAATTGCAAGCCGAAAATTTTCGATAATATGCCTGGCAGATTGGAGTGTTTAAATTTTCTGAACCTCGTGTGGGGCCTTGGCAAATGACATTTCAACGTCAACATGGACATCGCATAATCAACATCTCTATGTATAAGGATACAGAATATATATATTTTATGGGGTAGGAAATAAATATTGTAGAAATCACACACGGAATGACAAACTTATATATACCCTTTCCACCTGTGGTGAAGGGTATAATAATTAATAATCTTTTTTATGATGAGATTATATGATGAGGTTTTTCGTTACAGCAATCAACTGAAGAATTCCCCTTAAAGTTACTCTTGCTTCAAAAACAACTCTGACATAAACGTTTGTAATTATGGAATAAAAAACAAAAATAAAAAATAAAAAGAATTAAAAAACTTTTAAAGCCCACATCTTGTTTTACTGCAATTTGAAGTTTTAGCTGTCCAAAAAGAAGTTAAAGTAACGTTTTTGTCTGTTTAAAAGAACTGCTAAGATCTTTTACATATTTTATTTGCAATCGAAGAGAAATTTATTCCACAAAAGTCCCATAGTGCGAATTATCTTTGTAATGTTTTTAAACAATATCTTCTTCTTTTGAACAAATGGTAACAATATAGCCTTCTAAAAGCGCAAAAACTTACTACTTGCAGAATATTTTAACACACAAGTTGTTGTGGCACATTGTCGTACATTTGAGTATTTGCAACGAGCACGATCGAGTACTTTAATACTCTGTCTACTAATACTTAATGATTATTTTTATTTCATAAAAATACACTCGAAAACATAATCTTAGTTGAATTGACTTTGAAGAAACTTTTAAAAAGTAGTTTTTCTTAATGTTCACAACTTTAAACTGTAATAATAGCTTTATATATATTAGCTTTATATGAAGGATGTTTGGATGTAGTGTAAGTCGCTGTATGTAACTCTATGATTCTAAAAAAAAAACTTAAATGCCAATTGAGCATTTGAGCGATTCATTCAGAGAAATAAATCCGATCCAAACGCGACAGTTTGGCTTCTTGAGGTCTCCGTTGGACTAAAAATCAACCTTATCACTGAACAGAATTTTACGATAAATCATTTCGATAAAATAAAATCAATTCCGACATTAGCTTCTATGATTGCTTTGCTAATTTTTATTTTGGATATTACTTTATTTTTCTACCTGATTAAAAATTAAAGGTTTTAATTGATTTCAGATTAAAATTTAATTAAATAACTAATTGACTCAATTATTTGTTTAATTAGGAAATCTGTTTGTTCTGTTTTAAACAAATATATCGTGTGGTTAAATTTTACCGATGTTGATTGTGAACCACACCTAAACGTCAAGTTTTTTTCTGCATTTAATTTGACATTTCTCAATTTCAGACAAACTCAATTTGAACCATGGAAAGATACACATTCGAGCAATTGTCAGAATGGTGGCAAGAAATGGCAACAGTCGATGATCAGTTTTCGAAGAAAATCATCTTCAGTGATGAGGCACATTTTTACCTCAGTGGATTCGTCAATAAGCAGAATTGCCGCATTTGGACGAATGATAATCCAAGAGTGATTGACGAAAAACCAATGCACCCACAAAGAGTGACTGTTTGGTGCGGTTTATGGGCTGGCGGCATCATCGGGACGTATTTTTTCCAAAATGACGCCCGTCAGGCAGTTAGTGTGAGATTATAACGAACTTTTTATGTTTATGCTGTTATCGCACGTAGTGGCGGGTCAATTGGCCACCAATATCATGTGATTTGGACCGTTGGACTTCTTTTTTTGGGGTTATTTGAAAGAAAAGGTGCACGACGATAAGCCAGAAACAATTCAAGAGCTAAAGATTGAGATAATGCGGCACATTACCGGCATAGAACCTCAATTATGCCTCAGCGTCATCGAAAATTTGGAGTATCGGATGGAGGTTTGCCGTCGAGGTCGCGGCGGCCATTTAGCCGATATTTTGTTCCATACATAATTCAACCATACCAATATTATCAAAATAAAAAGAAATGACAATAGTTTCCTAAATAATTTGTTTTTTATTCAAAATCAACATCGGCCCCTTAAAATTTCACCACCCTTTATAATTGAATCTATTAAAAAATTAATTGAAACTAATTAAAACCTTTGATTAGTGCAAACAATTGTTTCTGTGTATACAATAATTCTAGAATTTTTTAATTTAAATTTTATCCAGGGATAGGTACCTCTAGTACCTCTGGTATGATTGGAACATTTCTAAACTACTGGTTTTGTATGAAACTTGTCGGATGAGCGGGTAAAGCACAGACAGCGCTGCAGGTTCGGCTTTTATAAACATTTTGTGCGCTGTAACTTTCATATTTTCGAAAGAAGCGATTTTATAGGTTTGTGCTAAATAAGATGGTTACTTTGTTTAACGTCAAAAAGTGAGTAATTGAGCTGTTATACTGACATTTAGTAACAATAGTTAATGTGATTTTTTACGGAATTATATTCTTTGAGTGTACCTTAACCACAAGCCCTTTTTTGTGTTGTTTACAATTTATACTTGCAAGTTGAAACATTATTCTTGGTTTGTGTCTTTTTTGCTTTGTTGTATTTGCAAAAATGATCATATGTCCTTCTACGGATGTAAGCTTTGGTATTAATAATATATGTTGATATATTTCTTTAAATTTTATTGCAGTGGTAACCAACCAACGTATTACGAGGCTACCTTTTTAAATATTTTTAAATCAGCTTAAGAGCGTGGCCAGTTAAAGTGCTATTATAAGTAGCGTAAGACAAGTAATAAAAACATTATCAGAACTATAACACCATCACAATTACTGGTTCCATTTTTACCACCATTGTGACTATTAGTACCATCACCAGTTTGTCTTCTAGTATGCTTTTTAGAATTGTGACAAAGACTATTATTACTATAATAACTAACTCCACTACCGTAACTGATAACGTTATTAGAACTATTCACAGTTATAGTTCCGTTACTATTCCAAGTCCAAGTACTTGTAATATAACCCCAACCACACCAGATAAATTTACTGATTTTCTGACTAATTACTTTAAGGTTTAAAATATTTTCAGGTTTGCCATTATTTAAACCGATTGTCTCTCTCTGCTCACACATAAATATCGTTTATTATTATTTTGAAAATCCAATAAAAAGAAGTTTGAGAAGAGAAACAAACCCTCTTCTCGCTAATACGTGTCGTCAGTTGATAATAGACTACATTAATGCCAAAGTAGTCTGTTGCTAATGGTGTTCAAGTAAAATCTTAATGATTGTTTGTTGTTGCAGTTGATTTTGTTGCAGAGTATTCGATCTTCGGCATTATATTTTAAACATTACGTTTTATAATGGGTCTTCAATAATCGAACAAAAACAAATTCCGAAACATATTGAAACAAAAAATATAAATAAATGAACAATATTTTCAAAAGAGGGGAGCAACTAAAACAGATTTCTTTATAAGAAATAAAGTTAATCTTAAAAAAAATAAACAAAACTTTATGTAGACGACAGTTTTACATCTGGTGTCTTTTGCCTTTCCTTTTTTTTTGATTTTTTCTTTTTGTTTTTGGGTTTATTTAGCAAAAAAAGTACATAAGAATTGTTGAAAAAATTTGTGAATGAGTGAAATTAAATATTTTGTGAATGAATTTTTGTTTATATTTTTTTAGTTGCCAACCAACCACTAAAAGATTGATTATATAATTACAGTGGTTTCAGATTTTCCAAACTCTACTATTGCTTACTACGAGGGGTAGTCAATAAATCTTTACAAAACATATAATACAAATTTATCTATAATTTATTTTTTAACTTTTCAACACAGTTGCATTTCAGTTCAATATACCTTATCCAGCAATTTTAATTTTTTTAGTCCTGCGCAAAGAAAGAAAGTATGCTTTTAATACAGAGATGAACAGCTTATTCGAAATAAGTTATAAGCAAAAACTGAAAGCTTAATGTGGAGAGTAGTGTGGATGGCTTTCAATCCGCCCAATTACTGCCCCTTCTCATGTGGCATAATTTAATGCAATTGTCATAGTTTTCGATGACATTTTTGCAAAGTGCTTAAGCGTATTCAGTTTGTTTACGTAGACTTCATTCTTCAAACAATAATAAAAATGCAACTTATTAAATCTCACGATCTCGAGGGCCAAATAATATTACCTTTAAGTAAAATGGTGGGGGCTGTGAATTTGTTGTGCAATTAAGCAATTAAGCAATTAAGCCTTCAGTCCACAAGATACTTCTATTTTGATATTACGATCCCAAAATGCGGAGATTTCGTTTGATTACAAAGTTTAGGTTCAAATCTGTCTAATTACTAAACAATATTTGTTGCGAAAAACCGACTTCTCTTAATGCTTCCATTCGTCATTTGTCTCTGAACTTCAGTGACCAGCGAGGTAATCCGAAATTTTCCAATTTTCATAATACGCTTGGATAATTCAAACTGGGGTTGGGCAAAAATATATCTATATTCCCAGATATGTCGATACTGTTTAAAAATGTCGATGTAATATGTACACCATTTCAAAAACCGAGGCACTTAAAAGCTTCTTTCGAGACTTATAAAATGACATCACTCTGGATTTTCAAGACAATCTAGCTCTGGATCCCTGATCCCTTATATCTACATCACAAATAGCTAGAGATGAGGCATCATTTTCGAACACATGTCTGTGCATAAGCACACTTCTTTGAGTCTTACTGTACTCGTACGATCCCATTCAGAAATTGTGACAAGGTCATGTTTAACCGTTTCATACATGACTTTTCTTGGCTCCAATCTCCAACTGGCTCGGCCTATTATTGAATGACAAATGCTGCTATTATCTGCAAAATAGGAGATAGGGTTAGACAAAGGAGGTCATTTAGAAAAATAAGAAATAGGGTGGAGGAAAAAACGGTACCCCTGAATTAATCTAGAACTCATCTATAACAACTCGTATAGTGCGATTGCTGAGGAAGTTCGATATAAAAAGTTGAGAAAAGTTGTCACCGATACCAAAAGAAATGAATTTTGACAGAAGTGCATCATGCCACACTCTATCAAACGCTTTGGAAATTTCAAAAGCACCACCAACCACCTTACTTTCGCCAAAATGGTGTATAGAGTGACACCATTTATCCGAATGAAAGGCAAATAAAAGCGAGTTTCCTTTCCCATCCCTATCAGATACTCAAAGTCTATTTGATTTTATCAAAAATTAGAATTGTAATAATCGCAGTAATGGAGAAAAAATCTCCATATGAGCAGGTGAGTCGATACAGAAATGAAAAAGTAACTAGAGGTCGACTGGTATTCAGAGTTCGCTGGTCGTAACTTTCACAGCCTACTAGTAGAGACAAGGTCTAACTAGGAGCATGTCACCAGGAAGAGATTTTAGTTCAACTTCTGACGTAGCACTCGTCTACGGAAATAATTTTTATTATCAAATTTCATGTTTTTTATGCGACATTTTCTCTTTTATTAAATGCAAAAATCATATGACAGCAACCTTTTTAAATCAATTTTCAAACTCCATAGATTTACTATATCAACAAAATAAATATGTTTGTATTTCTTTCACACCCATGTTTAAATATCTTTAACATCCGTTTTTTCTCTGTTTTATTTAATCCTTTACTTAGTAAATTTTTGTCATATTAAATAACAGTTGACACTTTTCGTGTCTGTTTTAAACACACACGCTGCAGCAACAAAAATTGAAATTAAGAAAATTATGACCAAAGACAGGTTTAAAGAATAAAATTACCTGTTTAGTTTTTAAGCATCTTAAGCCCTAAATCAAGTCTTCTTTTTTTGATTTCAAACCGCAAAGTTTGTCTGTTAAAAAACGGAAGTTAAAAAATTAATTACTGGTGTCTTTAAGAGATGAAATGTAAGAGAAGAATGTAGAAACCTTAGCAATGTAGCTCGGAATTTTTTTTTTCACATCCGGATAGGATTATTTATACAACGAAATCATTACATTAAAAAAATTAAAAAAAGTAAAAAACAAAAATAAGTTTATTGATCTGATACAGTATCTACTAAATAGTATCATAATGCAATAGCAGGCAGTTATTTATTTAAGGCTACGTAAGGTTGCCGTATATTACATTTCGGTTGCTTATAATCATAGAAGACGGAAGGGGTTGAAAGGGACCCTTAAATAAAGTGGTCTGCTTCAATATTCCCCCTACATTAATGACAGGGACAGGGAAATTGCGCTTACTTGTAATTATGTAGTGAAAGTACGCCTTGTTATCGCTTTAATGGTACTGAAAACTTGGCAATACCTTTTATTTTAGTCAGCGGGAAATTTTAAACACTACGTACAGATCTCTACAATAATTTTGGAGTTTTATATAAATTTTATATACATTTTAGAATTTTATATAAAGCTTATTTATTTTCATGAGTAATTACCCAGGAATGGGTATCTTTATATAAAGTAAATACATAAACCATATCTGAAGCACTATAATGTTTTTAAGATTTAGTGTGAATTACTTTCAAAGCAAATTCAACCAAATTATTGTGAGGACGCTGACGAAGTGTCGGGCACAACTAGTTATTTATAATTATAAAAGGTGCAATCTAAAGAAAATTCCTGTTTAAAGTTTTTAACGAAATATTGTTTTTTTTATCATTAACTATTGTTATTTTCGTTTAATAAATCTTATAATTCTTACTCTTTAATTGGCCAGATTCAATCATGTTGTAAACGAAATAAAAAAATTAATATCTATTTTGTTTTTATGTTTTTTTGTATCTTTGTTTTTATTTGTTTGTATTTTCTACTCTTACAAATGCTAACAGAAATTGGCTCCGCAAAGAAAAAAAAAACGGTTGAGTTAGATTAAGAGCAACATATTATGGTTAAATTATATGGTTGTAAGTAAACCATATTATTATTTATATAAACATGACATGTTTACATTAATTGATTATATTATGATTACGAACTATGACTTGTCATGCGGGATATGCAGTTTTTTTTTTAAATTTTTCATTTTGTATTTGCGAACATTTAATCACCAGTAGCGAAATCCTTGTAGATTTTCAAAACGTTGAGTATTTATTGCTTTTTGTGGTATAAAAATTGAAAAATAAATTTCATTCTCACACCGAGAGGACACAAATTGAGGTAACCCAGAGACGACGTTAGCCAAGCGCTCAATTCAACAGCGAAAAAGTAATATTTAAACATAAAATCGTATTTAAATTCCCGAAACAATTGTTTATAAATTTTTTATTATTTGTTTTTAAGTACAAACCAAGGTAGATTTATCTTAGTAGGTACGGGCGTCTATCCAACAAATACAACAATACAAGAGCAACAAGGCATTTTATTGTTGCTTTGTAGTTCGAAATGTCAAAAAACATAAAAGAAAATTGAGAAGCCGTGTATGAATTTTATTGCTTTCTCACTTCTGCACTGAAAGGGTTGACATGTCTTCGTAACCATATGTAGGAACGAAATTGCAACGATATGTAGTTACGAAATCGTAACGATATGTAGGTACGAAATCGCAACCACATGTAGGTATTAAATCGCAAGCTAGAACTTCGTTCTCTGAAAGTTAAGTGAATATAATGATTATTTAACGATTTGGTATTCAAGACAATACTTTACCGCAATCAATTCAATTTTAATTGTCCATATTTCATGTGTTTATTAATTTTTTTATTTTCTTTATTTTAATTCTTTTTATTTAATACAATTTTCACTTTTATTTACTTACGTATGAATCAAAGTCTTATATATATTTTTTTGTTCATACGAACAACCGAAATGTCTTTACGAATGCGTTACGACAAGGCTATTTCAGACAAACTACCGAAATTTCTTAACAAATTCGTTACGACAGTTCATTATTAAATCAGACATACTACCGAAATGTCTTAACGAATTACTTACAACAAGTCTGACTTCAGAAAAAATCGAAAAATTTGGTCTGTAGGTACAAATGAAAAAACATTTTTAAACATTCTATGTAAATATGTAAATACAGATATACATAAAATTTCTGATATTAAAAAATATTCAAACATTTTTAGAAAAAAAAAACCAAATTATTTTCAATTTTCATATACATAAATTACACCAGAAAAGTTACAAAAAATTAAAGATTCTATTATTCTATTATTGTTTATGTACTAAATGTCTATAATTCTGTGCAACATTTTCTGTACCTGCTTTAAAATTTATTCTTTTTTCAATCGGAACTTTAATTATATGTAACATTTCAAACATATAACGACGTTTATAATTATTTTCCAAATTTAGAATTAATACATTTTATCGAATATAAAAATAAAAATAAATTTAAAAATTTTTATAAATAAAAAAGACCTAAAGCTTAAAAAACATAATTATAAAATTATTAAAAAGGTCAAAAATTACAATAATTCTTATTTTTATTAGCTTACATTAAATTTAAAATAGTTTAAAAGTTTAAAAATTGGAGCACAGTGTTCAGAAAGAAACTTCTTCTCGGCTCACATTATTCTCTTCTTTAATGTAAAAATTATCTGTTGAATCAAAGTAAATCATGTGTTTAAATTGAGAATTGTTTACACTATTAGCTAGAGCTTGAAAAAGAATCCCTAGATTCACATTTTAGCACGAGTTTTTCATTTAATTCCACAACGTTTCCACTTCCACATCAAGTGCAAGGAAAAAAACAACAATTATTTTTATAATGACCACAAAGTGTAACAACATGAAACAAACTTACGGGTACAAACAGATGTGTAAAGAAAAATATATAAATAATCTATGAGCGAGTAAATACTTATTTAAAATATTTCTATGTATTTATGAATATGCACGAGTATATAAGGAACAAATATCATGATCATTTAGTCGCATGTTACATACTCTTGATTTCATGATCTCCACTCATAAGAAACCTTAATTGTTGTTGCTGCTGTTGTTGTTGTCTTTCGTTGTATGGAGCAGAGAGGGTGTCTAGAGGAGGCTTGAAATCTAAGCAAACACTTGAGGTTTTTGTTTTTCTTGTTTTGTATATTTCTAAAACCGACTTCAGTTAAATTCCATTTCAAAGGAATTCTTTTTTCATCTTCTCTATTCCACTACGAATATAAGTTCTACGGTTGGCTGCTTGTAATGGATCAGTTGGAGCGAGCAGACACTCTGGTGGAGATAAATTCTTTAAATAAATGCTAGTAACGAGTTTAATCATTATTATCGCCATAATTATAATGATGATACAAAACTATGACCGTCATGACATGCAGAACAATTGTTAAATGCATGCGTGCCTGCGAAGAGACGGATGGTTGGGTAGTGTTTTAATCTAGGGAAAGCAAAGCGTTCAAATTCTACTTATCAAATTACTGCTTAAGCCTTAAGAACAACGATAATAATAATAATATTATTCAAGATTTCACATATGAGTACATACTCATTCTGACTTAATATGCTGCGCATATTTAAAGCGCAGCTTTCTCTGTTCCTCTGCGAAGAAATATGCACAGCTGAACCGGATTGTAATGAATTTTGAAAAACAAGTTTTCGAAGCAATTTGCATTTTTGCAACGATATTCAACGACAAAAAGTAAAAGAAAAAATTTAAAGGCTTTGCTCTATAAAGTTTCCGGTATATAGTTTTTTGTCAATAATTTTATACTGACCTAAGGCAGCAATTTAATTTGGAAGTATTATAGTTTATTAAACATAAAAAAACCTAAACAATACTTTTATGATAAATTAATTCGCTTTGTCATGTCAAATAATAAAAATTGGGAGAGTTAGACCGCAGTAAGATCGCTGCATGCATTGTTTTGTAAGAAGTACTGTAATTGAAGAGATTGAGACGATAGTACGCATTGTGTGTGAATGTCCAGCACTGGCTAACATAAGGCTTAGAATCACGGACAAAAACCTGTTAAATGTTGACGCCATGGATGATCTAGGCCCTATACAAATGCCAGCACTTACTAGATACTCCGAGATGATAATGAAGGCCGACAGTTACCAGTCGACAGTCTGAAATCAGTAAATGTCAAGAGTAAAGGCTGGTGGCTGGTGACTCAATGAAAGTAAGGTTGCCGTAAATTACAAATCGGCGGCCTATAATCATTGAGGACGGAAGGGGGCCGAAAAGAGACCCATTAAGGAAGTGGTTTGCTTCGATATACCACCTACTCGTACATTAATAATAATCGCTAGAAAACTGATTGAGTTGCAAAAATAGCTGAAACCGATCAGCAACCTTGGTCATACATTGGTCCGCATACATTTAAGTATTAATACAATGAGTCTAAAATATAAGAAACTTTTATTCTTTAACTATATCATCTAATTCTAAATGAGGTTTGGTAAAATGAGGTTTTATACTACTTTTTAATCAGATGATCCATTCAGTTGATTCAAAAAAGTGATAGCATTATTACTCTATACTTCTGTAGTGTTTATTACGCACTGCTTCCATGGAAAGCATGCCAGTAGGTAGTACTGTGCATAAATTATATATTTTTCATTTTTCCTTTATCAATATTTTATGTTCAGCAATTGGAGAACGACATAGAAAAAATTGTTTGCACCAATTAAAGGTTTTAATAAGTTTTAAATTAAAGCTCAATTAATTTTTCAATTGATTCAAAGAAAAAAGAACAAAAAATCCTAATTAAACAAATAATTGAATCAATTAATTATTTAATTAAATTTTAATCTGAAACTAATTAAAACCTTTAATTGGTGCAGTTATAATTGTCAAGGAAAAATATAGCCGTTTCCCAGGAAAATTTCTCATACTTATCACTATCCACATGCTACTGTTCTAAGAATTATTCCAAAACGATCTTTTTATTAATAATGATCTTTAAGATTTTTATCCACGCAGCGGCTGTAACTTTTAAAAAGAAAGAAACGCTTTGAGATATTCTCATCGTTCGATGACTTAGTTTTTTATTGTATAGCATCTACTCGTAAGTTTTTTTCTTCTTTGAAGGCTTTTTGCATTCGTTCCGTTTTGTTAAACTGGTTCCAGTTTTCGAGGTATACCGTTATATAAAAGACTAGCTGTGCCCGCCACTTCGGCAGCGCCCTTGGAATATTTTGTTCGATTTTGCTTTAATTATGCTGCATATCAGTTCATTTTTTTTACTGCTTTTCCTTCACTTTTGCGGAAAAAAAGTATCCTCACAAAATATTGTTAAAATACATCCAGTAGTTTTTACGTGATGCGAACGCAAAAGAAAAGAAGACAGACAGACAGACGGAAATAATTTACTATTTTATTATATGTATAGATAAACAATGTTTAACAACATGTATTAGCATAACTCGAGAATATGTCACCCCATTTGGTTAAGTAAAAAATTCGAAATTTGAAAATAAAATTATTTTAAAACATCCAAATATAGTGTTTGCGTCTGTTAAGAAATTTCAGAGATTGCGAAAAAATCACGTGAAAAAAAAATTATTTTTATGAAAAATTTTAATATTTTCGTTTTTTTTTTTTAAATTTCATAAAAATAGAAATCAAATAAAATACTGTGTAAATTTTCCAAGCTTATAGTTGAATTTGTTCTCAATAAAATAAGCCATATCTCACTTAAATCGACGAACAACTTTTGAAGTTATTTACAATTAGGTGACGGTTCTGGATTGTAAAAAAAAAAACTCGAGAATATGTCACCCCATTTGGTTAAGTAAAAAATTCGAAAATAAAATTATTTTTAAACATCCAATAATAGTGTTTGCGTCTGTTAAGAAATTTCAGAGATTTCGAAAAAATCGCGTCGAAAAAAAATTATTTTTATGTAAAATTTTAATATTTTCGTTTTTTTTTTTTAAATTTCAGAAAAATAGAAATCAAATAAAATACTGTGTAAATTTTCCAAGCTTATAGTTGAATTTGTTCTCAATAAAAAAAGCCATATCTCACTTAAATCGACGAACAACTTTTGAAGTTATTTACAATTAGGTGACGGTTCTTGATTGTAAAAAAAAAAAACGCGATACGCTTGTAACAGTAACACAGTTGCCTCTTACGGCACATAGGTCTTAAAAAAACAATAAAAGTAATTTTTCTTTACAATACAATTTTTTTTAAATGTTTACCAACATAACAAGGTGTAGATTTAAATAGAAGCGGCTCAAATCACTCAACGTTCTCGATATCTCGGCAAACTACTAAACAGATTAAATAACAAGGTTTATGAGACTTAAAGATAATTTTAGTGCAGTTTTACGAATCAATTAGGAGGAACCGTTACTGAGTTAAGCAACACTTCCTTCACTTTGATTATAATGATATGCATATCTCGAAAACTACAAAAAATTTAAAAAACGGAGTGCAGTTTTGAATTTATCGCATAAACAACCAAAAAAATTTAATTGCTCCAATTTAAAACTTAAACCGAATTGTAAACTTGTGTAATTATAAATGAGAATATTAACACATAAAACCATTTGTGAAACTGACACAGCTAAGTTTTTTGTATTAAATTTAAATTTAAATTTTTAGTTTTTCTAATTTAAAGATCAGCCAACCACATACCTTTCTTTTGTGCTAAAAATATACAAAAGACTATGGCATAAATGTTTGATAAAAAAATAGTGTTTAGGTTTATTTTCTACATGACATGGGTAAATGAATACAACACTAAGTTTCTATTGTACTTATATTATTATAAAAAGGTTTTCTCTTAAGAATATTTTTTTATCTGACCATCTGCAATTTATAAGTTGAGCACCAAGTTAGCGCCGCCACAAATGTGAATTTTTTTTGTAGTTTACTTATTTGCATTTTACCACGTCTCCATCTTTGTTTATTCGTAATATTACGAAAATTACATTTAGTTTCAAGTTTATTTTCAAACTACACAAATATCCAATGAGAACAAACAAAATTATTGAAAGTAAAACATTAAAAAACTCCTTAATACAGCTGGTTGATATAAAATTTTATATTGACTTTCGTATATTTTTTATACCACATATTTGGTGGGATTTGTAATTTCTTTAAAATCTTTATCAATGTATATTTTTATGGAAGCTGAAAACTACTTGGAAGTTTTTAAAACCAACTTCTAATATTTTTACATTGGCTTGACTTGATTTCTTTCCTACCGCGCACTGAACTGAATAAAATGAACTATAAAGACTCATCAGAAGAAGGCTTAGCAAAGAAAAACAATCGGGAAAGTAGTTTAGGAGTTAACACTTTGATAACTTTATTTTAGTTCAGTCAACAAAAGCTTCCTCGTATAGGCAGGATATAA
Source organism: Phasia obesa (assembly GCA_949628195.1). NCBI lineage: Eukaryota > Metazoa > Arthropoda > Insecta > Diptera > Tachinidae > Phasia > Phasia obesa. The sequence goes on from OX451216.1 coordinate 4,136,562, forward strand.
CAAAAAGACTAGGATAACTACAGAGTTTTGAGTAAGGTCACTACTTAGGAAATATGAAAAATTACAACAAATTATATACTGAAATACATCCTGAAAACCCTAAGGCTGCAACGCATGTGCGAATTAAATACAACTCATGAGCAAGCTCATCTAATGGATGTGCTCATAAGCTCATGAGCAAGTGGCCATACTCACACACAAACTAGTTTACTTAACATTAGTCAGCAAACCTCTGTTCGTATCGTGAACGCAATGAAATGATCGAGTAAATGAACTTTCTATACTAGTGAGCGCCGTGTTTACTCATCTCTTTTTCGGTGTGTTATTTTGTTTCGTAGTTGTTTATAACTTTTGGATAAAGCTTAGTGCGTTTTGCTTTCACAAATAGTTATATCTAGTATACCCTAGTATACCCTAAAATTAACGTAAGTAATGGTGTTAAAAAATTCTGTGTTTTTTTTTTGTACTCTCGAGCTGTGTTCGTGTTTCACTCAAAGCATAAGACTACTTGAACTTCCAAGTTCATTGGTATTATGTTCAACATTTACTCATACTTATTTAAACTTACTTATGGAAACTCTGCAAGCTCATTGGTCTTCGGTGTTTGTTATTGTCCACTCATCGTTATTCGTGTGCAATGAACAGACATGAATTCAATGAAATGTTATGAGCGTTTTATGACCTTTGTGTTTTATGCTCATTTAGTGCTCTAGTGCCAATGTTGACCTTTGGCTGATAGATATGAATGTCATGGAGGACGTCAGCCTTAAGTTGGGTTCTTAAAACTTAGCTCTAATAAATAACTTCAGCAAATACCACAACAAAATCGTGATCGTGCGGAACTTTCTTAGTATTGAAGAGGATGGAAAAGGACCGAAAACGTTAGTGGTACGCTTCAACGTCCTTATACACAAAATAATTTTTTGTACCAATTAAAGGTTTTAATTAATTTTAAATTGAAGTTCAATTAAATTTTTAATTGATTCAAATATATATTTGTGTAAAACAGAAAAAAAAATCGTAATTAAACAAAAAATTTAATCAATTAAATATTTAATAAAATTTTAACCTGAAACCAATTAAAACCTTAAATTGGTGAAAATATTTTTTTCTTTGCACCTTTAATTATATATTGTCATACTTTTGCTTTTAAACAATTATTGTAATTTGATAATCAATATTCGCAAATTTTTATTCAAGTTACAAATAATTTTTTTTATTATTAGTTTTGATTGCGAACTGTTCAAAGTGCCCAAACATCTTTGTTTTGCACATTTAACATTTCATCTTTAAACACACAAAAATATACTCCTGCTATTTAAGAATGAAAAGAAACTAAATTTTATTCTTTCATTCGAATAATAACCAGTTTTCGATAATAAGTATGACTCATATGACTCATGCAGAAGCATGTCTACCAACAAGTAAACATTTACCATGGGAAAATTTTGTTGAACGTTGACGAAGATGTTGTGAATTAACAAACACCACACCACACCAAGCCAGATTGTCTAAGGACAACAACAAAAATAAAGGTATACCAAAAAAAAAAAAGAATATACAAGTGAATTAAGTCAAATACAAAGTTTAGCCAGGCACTTGCGTAAATACAATCAAAACAACAGCCTGCAGTCCAAAATTCTGCTCAAAAGTTGAATGAAAAATGATGAAACAGGTTTGTTGTTTAAGTCTTTTGTTTGGATTAACTTGTGTATCATGAATGATCATGTTCTTTATGTTTGCATTCTGACCATGGATGCGAGTTGAACATTTTTTTATTGAACTAATGTAAAGTTATATTTTCGTTTATTGTTATACTTATTTAATGCACAATTTCTTACTTACGATTTCAATAGTTGACCATTTTTATCGCAAAATCGTTACTTTTGTCAGAATGTATAAAAATAAAATAAATTATTTTTTGAAAGATTATTCAAAATGATTAATTAAAACTTAATGAAACTGAAACCACAATAAGAGTTTATATCTTAAGTCTAAAAAGTTATACTTAATTAGGTTTAGCCAGCTAACACTCATTTTGTGTGTTAGAATGCGGTGATTAGACCCCTGTTCATATTATTTATACTATAAACTTCTTCTGCGTGAGGAAAAAATTAAAATATTAAATGAAAATAATTTTCTATCTGAAATAAACAAATCAATAAAATATTTTTAAAATTCATCTAAAAGTTGTCGTTGTTGAAATATTTATTAATCAAATATTGCATACAATATTTTTAATTATGCGCGATTAATTAAATGCCGTAACTCATTAACTAGGGCTATTTGCGACTTGACCGCCAAATACAAAGCAATATATGTACAGCTGCTGTTAGAAAAATAGCACTAGGCCTAAGAAAATATGTCTTCGATACATATTTTCCTATAGGTTAAATTGATATAATTCAAAATTTGTCATAAGACGCTTAGGAAACTGTATATAAATAAAATAATAATTTTTATTATTGTTAATTACTTTATTTTGAAATTTATACTTTATTAAAAAAAAAACTTGAAAAACAATCAGTCAAAAAATAGCACTTCACTTTAATTTGTACTAATATCAAACACTAAATTAAGGAAAAATAAAAAGAATTATAAATAATGTTGAGCATGTTCTAATTCGTATGTTCTAATTAATACCTTTTTGCATGTCCTTTATTTCTAATAACGTCTGCACAGCATTTTGGCATCTAATTTACAGAATTTTGGCATCTTTCTTTTGGAATTTTATTACATATTTGCTGGACAGGTGTCCAAAGCGCTTCGTTGTTCGTTGGTTGCATTTGAGGCACTCTTTTTTTACATCTGTCCATAAATTCTTAATTGGTCAGGGCTCTGAGCGGGCCATTCCATCACATTGACTTTATTGTCCCGAAACCACTTTGCTTGTGTGTTCAGGTCATTATCTTTCTGGAGGACCCACTGCAGTGACATTTTTTCAGAATCGTAAGGGAGCATTACTTCCCCGAGAATACCAACATAAATTTTCTTACACCAAATAAGAAAAAAATACCATTATGCTAGATCCACTGTATTTTATGGATTTAGTTGTGAATTTTGGGTTAAGGAGGGGGGTCTTCTTTTGTAGGAACGTGATCGCTTGCTTCCAAATACAATTCTGGACTCATGTACCATTTATTTTCCGTTGGATTGAAACTACATTTTGTCGTTGGTGCTATTTTTTTAACCGGCACTGTATATGTTGCTTTTAAATCCATTTCGAAAACTTTTTTCAACTGAGATGTAAAACGAGGCTTGTAAACAATACAAAATACTGAGGTTAGAAAAAAATGAGCGCATTGTATTTAACTGCTATAATAGCGCAAAGTTGATAACAGTTCAAATGCTTACCCTTTATGCAAAAGTCTAAAATGAGGTAAATAATACTTTTAATGTTAATACGAGTATATTGAAAAATGATTTCGAAAGCTTTGTCATCTTATCAATATTTTCCTATTGAAATATTTCAGAATAAAAAATTATAGATAAAAACTCTGGGGGTACGCAAATCCGAAAATAAGGGTGCGATTGGTTTTTGACATTAATTTTTCTTTTCTTTCATTTTTCTTTTTTAATACCTAGACAATTTTTTTTTTGAGGCTGAAATTAATAAATGATACTCGTATTAAGATTTGCAAAATCTACTGACTACGAATAAATCCAATGCTGTGAGGTTTACTCTATATAAGAATGATTTTTTTGGAAACTCTTTTTCGATCGATTTAAAAACAATTGAGAATAAAAATCAAAATAAACGAAATAATGTAAATAAAAAAATAAATAAATAATTTAAATAAATTTATTTTTGTGGAATATACGTTTATACTGAATTATTAAACATTTGTAAAGAAGTGAAATAAAAACCCGTCCAATATGAAATACTATTTGTTTGACGAGGTCTGCATACACAATAAACAAGATGACTTTTGGGTGGTTATACACGGAAATGTGTTGGATTTAACTCCACTTTTAAAAGATCGTCAAGATTCATGGAATATTGTGAGTTTGGTGAGATATTACAATGGAAATTTTTCTTAACCTCTTTGTTTAAGAAATTGGATTATTTATTGAATTTTGGTGGCAAGGACATCTCACATTTTTTCCATATAAATAATTTACCAAAAACTGAAATTTCGCCTGTGACGGGTAAACCGCGTATATTGTTTCCACCCATATTGGAGGTGGCTCAAAGTGACTACATGAAAACACCCGCTAAACTCTGGAGCCAAGATCCATTTTATCATAAAGGGCGTGTAACAAGAAGGCAGCGAAAGATACGCATCATCAACACTCTTACCGGCCACACAACTTTTATGAAATGTTGTGATGAGGATACAATTTACAATATACAATGGAAATACAAACAGATGTACAATAATCATGCAGGCAGCTATTTATGGCGCAAATATTCAGATGGAGTAAATTTTCATTGAATTTTTTTTAATGACATTCTAATGAATTCTATTCTTGTTCTATTGTTTTGTTTTGTGTTGTTTACATTTATTATTTTCTTCGTATCTTCTTGTGCACTTTAGGGTCAATGTTCTGGAAATTTAATTTTACACGAAACCCTCGATGGCAACGGTTTGATTGAAGAAGAGAGTGATATTGAATTGCCTTTACCTTCCATTTGGTTGTATTACACAGATGATTTGACGCTGGCTTAGTTTATTGTAAACAAATTCATTTATTTTTTGCTCTGGAATTTTTGTATTGTAACTTTTTGTATCTAAAAAAAAAAGAATACGAAATATTTTCTTGAGATTCTTTCAACTCACATATTTTCACATAATTATATTTATTTGTCTGCTTATTTTAATTCAATTCAATTCTTTGTAGTTTCTTCTTGTTGTAAAGCGACACATTTTATTCAAATAATGTCTTGAGGTTTTTTTTCTACATCTTGTAGATTAAAATCTTGTATTGTGATTTTGTTCTCAGGATTTGCCATGTTCAGTTTTAGTTTGTTTTGTGTTTAATGAGTGGGCGTGATCTAAAATATTTTTTCTACGCAAGACAATGACATTTAGGTATTTTAAAGAAAGGTTTAAAGAAAATGGTAAATTTTGCTTATTTGAATGAAAATAAAAAGAGTTGAAAGTCTTCCAAGGTATACATGCCTTAAGGAATTTATTTTAGCTTGCCAACTGGTAGATGGATACATTTGTATACCCTTTACCACAATTAGAAAGAGTATATCGCCATAGAAAATGTCCTATCTACATAAAGGGAATTTCACACCATAATACAAATATTAATACTTTTTGATAAAATGAAACTCATCTAATTGTTGTTTAAATTTTTTTTAAAAACAATAGCAAATCATCATGTCAGGGTTTCATTTTCCTCAAAAGTATTAAAACTTGTATTATAAGCTCTTTATATACAAATATTTCTACGTAGGGTCAATGTTGAGGTAAAATAAATATCTATACATCTATACATATAATAAAATAGTAACTCATTTTCTGTCTGTCTGTCTGTTAAGCACATCAGTCTGCCAGCCATCGTTTCGAGGCTGCGGACAAAAAACCACACCTACCTATATTTTTCTTTACATTTTGACAGGTTGTTTCTTATTTTTTTTTACTTGTAGTAATCATTTTCGTTGGCTTTTTTTGTAACTAAGTAGTAGACGGCGAATTATAAATAAATTACAGTTCTCAGGTGGAAATAACAGCCTGGGAAGACCGACTTTAAGTTTGATTTTAGGTTGATAAGGTTTTTCTGCTGCGATTTATGATCAATGCCTTTATGAAAAGCAATAAACATAAAAGGTTTTTTTTAAAGGTTTTTTCCCTTTAGTCTTCAGGTCTTGCGGAGTCCAGAGGGGGGGGGGGGGGGGATGGCGGGTCGTCGACGGACCCTTTCCGTGGTGAGGTGGTTGTTTGGGGTTAATCTTGAGTTCGGTTTTCTTAGGTTTGGTCGTTTTAGCTCGGACGAAGAAAGACGGAGATGGGGCAGCCAGAACTCCCTTCTATTAGTAGGGCAATATTCGATTACTTTTCTTTTGGTTCGATTATAGTCACACATAAAATACCATTTTTTAAGGCCAATGAAACTCAGCAGCGCCCAATGGTCAACAAGGGGTAGCGGGCGAGTGTCAATATAGGGTTTGCTTTATTAACTTTTCTCATTTAAGAATTCGTTAAGGCATATTTATCAGGTAGCCTCACTACGGAGGCGAACATTTTTAATTATTTTTTATATGTAGTTTGTCAGTTAAACTACTATTTCAGGGAAACAAATGTGAGTTTAACTGTCAAAATCCGTAGTGGGGCTATCTGATAAATGTACCTATATAGTACAGGAACTCAGAGACCAAATTTTGACCGATAAAAACAGTTCAATATAAATAAACGATAATCAAATGATTAACTGTTAACAAAAACTTGTTTATAGTGACCAAAGTAACTATAATTTGTTCACAGCAAACATGTATTGTTACAGAGAACATAGTGTGGTTGCCGTGACCATACAATAACCATGTTTTTTCTTTGCGTGTACCAATCAACGACGCAAGCTTAGTAGTCGATGTGCTAACTAACTAAGCTACAACACTCTCAAAATCTGTAAATCTTTGATACTGATTTCTTTTGAAATGGTTTCTTTCTATTGTTTTATAAGTTTTACTTAAACTTTTTCGATAAAATATTTTGCTTGAAAACTTAAAGTTCTTGAAAAAAATAAGATTAAAAAATTTTCAAAATTAAAAAAAAAGTTTTTTGTATTTTTTTCCAAAGTTTTTAATAATTTATAATTAAGAAAGAAAAGTTTATTAAACTCCAGGCGACAATCGCATATTGTCTTTATTTTTTATTTTGCCCAACTATTTTCCTACTACTGATCAAACAACATTTTTAAATTAAATATATTTTGTATTTTTATTTTTTGTCACATATTTCGATTAATTGATTGGCTCTTCTACCATCAATTAAAGCTACCAGAGTCACGTATCTGCGGTCAAATTGCCGGACATGGGCAACGGAACTTTTTAAGGTAAAGTATTGTTTTTTTTTTTGTTAACTAAATGTGGAAAGAAAAAAACAAAGCAATAATAAACTTAATATTTAATTAAATAAATAAAGAATATTAAGTGTTAGTTTTAATGTATTTTCTTCTATAAATTTGACTTGTAGAAATTAAATTAAAAAAAAAAGAAAAAGTATTTTGTTTATTGCTGACCATTAACGGAAGTCTAAGTTATGCTAAATTTTTCCTTATTTGATTTTAAGCTGCACCTCAACAGCTCCATAAATGTAATAAAAAAAAGTTGAAACAACTTCCTTTTACTGAAAACTTTTCTAAAAGCTATTTGCTGTTGTTTGAATATGAATGACCTTCATTTATATAGAAAAAAATCATTTGCTGTTGTTTGATTTAATTTTTTTTTTTATTCTTTTAATCTTTTTTTTTGGTAGATATTAAAGAATTTTTTATTTAAATATTTTTAACATAAATTTATTTTAAAAAATCTTGGGTTGTTTTTTATTTTATATATTTTCACATTATTTACATTTTAAGTTAAAGACTGAAACGTTTAATGTTTATTTTCTTTTTAAAAAGTTTTGTCTTCATGTTTAACACAATTTGAAATCCTCAATAAATTGTAGACAACTGGACAGACGAGCAGACAGTTTGGTGTAATAAACACTTTTATTCATGTTAAAACTTCCGTTGTTAAATTTGGTTTAAAATATTTATGTGATTTTTTGTTTAACATTTAATAAGTCTGTTAGTTACTCTAGTTTTATTATAAACTTTTCATTTTGAAAGAAAATTCTCAAGCACTCTATCAACGCATTCTTTAGCTGGAAAAAGTTTTCTTTATTGTCTCTTTGATATTGTTGGTGGCTTGGTTGGTTGACTTGCTGGCTTTGTGGTAGCATTCCAACGATTGCGTGTTGCATGTTTTGAAAAGTTTTTGTGAAAAGTTCACATTTTCAGCTTACCTACGATGTAAACTTCACCAACGCACACCATATTTCAATTTATTAAAAAAAAGGTAGATGAATGTGTGCTAATTAGTGTTTAGTTTTTTACTTTTAAGTACAATATATGTATGTATGTATATTTTTAGCAATGAATACATACTATACAGTTTAATTCTTTACTTATTTTTTTGTGAAAACTTTAAAAACTTTAAAATTTCTATAATATCCTAAAGGTTTTTTAAAATGTTTATTCCTCGAACTATTTATTAGCAAATAATTAAATTATTCTTAGGTAGGCTCAAGTTCGTGTGTTCTCTAACTACTCCCTAAAAGTTGAACGAATAATTTTCAAAAATTAAGTAATGCATTTCTGGATCTCTTGATCTTTCTTCAATATTATTCGTATTTATTAACTTTGGGCAGTGTTCAGTTGTACATTTATACATATAACAAAACTGTAACAGGACCATTTCTGTACATGAAATGTTTTTAAATAATTTTGTTGCTGGTGCAGATAGTAATCGAAATGGAATACACCAATTTTTGGAATTTTTGTCTGGCTGTGTTCGCATCATGTAAAAACTATTAGATGAATTTTAGTATAATTTAGTAAGGAGGTACCTTAGTATCTTGGTTAAAATGTAGGATTCTTTTTATCGCAAAAATATTCCATTTCCAAGAAAAAAAACATACAGAAAAATTAGTGAAAGTTAACGCAATTCTATTAATGAAAGCGGAATATCTTAAACACTATTTACAGAACTCTGCAATAATTTTCGAATTTTATGTAAATTATAGAATTATATTTAGAGATGGGTACCACTATATAAAGTAAATATATGTATATGCCACAACTCAAGCCTATAAAAGTAAGAGTCTTAAAATTTAGTGAAAGTTACTTTCAAAGCAAAATCGAACAAAATATTGTCAAGATGCCTACGACGTAACGGTCACAGCTAGTATCATATATTTCACAAACAAATTCAGCCAATTAACGAATAATTAATTTGTATAATAATAAATAGTTGGACAAATAAATTTAGAGTTATATACATGTGATAAGTCTTCTTCCATTTGACAGATAAAGTTCAACAGATTATTTGAATACCGGATACTTAAAAAAAAGCTAGCTGATAGCCCTGGTAGCCAGTGCTGTTAATTTATATATTAGTCTTGTATTTATATAAGTTTAATATAATGTAATAATAATAATAATAATAATAATAATAATAATAATAATAATAATAAAAAAACCTCGAATGGGTAATATGAAGTTAAAAAAGTCTTGCACTTTTTATCTTAAAGCAACACTCAGTGAAGGACTCCTACTCATACACTGCTTTCTCTGAGACTAGAAAATTGGGTAAGAAGAAGAAGTGCTTGTGGGCATTCGATTGCAACATTGACCTCTTCAGGAAGATTGTACAAAATACAAGCGGTATAGCTAAAAAAGAATTGGTTTAGGAATTGTAGTAGTAGAACAGTCCACAGTGTGCCGATTTTGATGAGGTAAAAGAGTTAGATATCTTACTCATCACCTTCACCTGTAGATTTCTAAGCATCGGTCTATAAATGAGGGGAGATCTGATGGGGTTGATCTACATAAGAGCAACATATTATAGTTAAATTATAAAGTTGTAGTAAAACCATAATATTATTAAAGCTTATATTAAACGATTGTTAAAAACTTTGAAATGTCATATGGGAACATTTTTTTAAATTTTATTTTGAAACACATACGTACTCGTATGTATGTATGTCGAAGAAAAATTTAGTTTTAACATTTTTTATTTTTAATCACGCATAATTCTTTCAAAATATATTAAACAAATATATTATGAAATAATCATAGAATATTTTTTTAAAAAATATAAAAATCCAAACGGATCACTATGGAGAAAGCACAGATCTCAACATGTCATCAGTTAAAACAGAAATATAAAGTAACATATTTCATGAAGCTTGAAACACATCCAAATCCGCTGGACCGCAACATACTAAATGAACGTGGTTTCATTCGTCTAATAAGGAGGGACATTGCTTCTCTCGCTCGAACATCAAAGGTATGACCCACAAATGAAAGCAGCAACCGTGGAACATACAATTTTTTGTCGAGCTTGGCTGGGCTTAACAAGTATATTTATTTTTATTTTAGACTTACGATATGAGTAATTATTGTTAGTTCAAATATATTGAATATACAATAAATCTATCTGTCTAAACTCCTGTCTGTCTGCTTTTCATTTGCATGCGAATCACGTAAAAACTACCGCATGAATTATAACAAAATTTTGTGAGGAGGTACCTTAGTATCCTGATTCCCATATAAGATATTATTTTCCGCAAAAATATCTTATTTCCAAGAGAAAGTGGAGAAAAAGCAGTGAAAGTACGGAATTTACGGTTTAAGCACGGATTTATTTTTGTAAGTGGGATACTTTAAACACTTTTTGTGCAACAGATGGCGCCAGGAATGGGTATCTTTATAAAAGTAAGAGTCTTACAATTGGTGTGGAATACTTTCAAAGTAACATCGAGCAAAATATTGTCAGGACGCACACGACTTGACGGGCACAGCTAGAAAAATATTAAAAAAAGTGCCAGGTTTAAAGAATGTTTTTTTCTTTTAGTTGCTCACATCTGTTGCTCAGCTACAGGTGAAGCCTTCAGTCTAAAAGCCAAACTGAAGTTGTAAGGTTATGTAGTCAATGCTTAATTTTGTCATATCTAAATTCAATATTTATGTTTAAGTTCATTCTTCATTAGTGACAACTAATTACAATATTACAAGTTACCGTTATGTTGATAAAACTTTTCTTAGAATCGTTTTAATCCTAACAGTTTCATAATTCTGTTTTATCATGATGTGTTTGGTTTCCATAATGAATTCCAACCAGCTAATTGCTTCTTACAATGATTAGGCAAATCATTCATATTTCATTGAATAAAAAAATAATAGAGAAATAATGGTGCTTACCGGTGCTTGAGTTTTAAATTATTTTCAACTTAAACTAAAGAAAAAAAAAAAAAAAGACCAGTAGTATGTAGTTCGGTCTGTCGCTACATCAACTGTAACGAGTATACCAGAGTAATAAGCGTGATTTTGTAAAATTAAAACACAAAACAGACAAACACTGCAACTCATCTTCCTCGGGATGATTCTTGTTTGAGCGGTGTGAAAATTAAGAAATAATTAAAATAATTATGTAATTGTTAACTTACGTTTTAACTCTATCGTAGTAACAATTGCTTAACACATTCTTAAGGCAGATTTAATTTTCTCAAATCTTAAGAATTTAATTATGACAACAACGTTTGTCGTTGTCGGGAAAAATCAAATCAGTTCTTATTTGTTATGGAATTAATTCTCTCTATATTAAATACAAATATTTATTTTAAATTAAATATGCAAAAGGCAACAATGTTTTTTGTTTTTATGTCGTAATTGTTTAACAAATTTGGTAAAAGGAATGCAGTGTTGCCATATATGGCAAATTTGAAGGGCGATTGAAACTCAATATTGAATTTCAATTGCAAATGTGTGAGAGCTTTGTGCTTTTGTAAATATCATTTTAATAGTTTTCCCTTGTAATTTGAAGTTGAGTAAATTCCCACACATTTTTTAATAAGCACTAAATTATTACTGAATAATGGGGAGCTTGTAAATCTAAGTAAAACTGAATAAAAACCAGACTTGGGGGATGTGAATTACAGTTTGTAATTAATTGCACATGTAATTACGCAATTATATGTAATTGTATTTTACATTGTTTTACATTCCACATTTGTAATTGTAATTGATATTTTTTCATTTACAATTACAGTTACTTGTAAATTGAAATTGGAAATTTTTAATTACAGATTACATGTAATTGTAATTGAAAAAAAAATCAATAATAATTACATTTAACGGAAAATTTTTAGGAATATAATAGAATTTTGTTTAATTGAAAGTAATGATAATTGCCTATTTTACAATTACTTGTAATTGAAAAGCTCCAATTATAATTATATGTAATGTGTAATTGAAAATTTTCAATTACAAGTAGCGGTAATTGACTTTAGTCCCTGTAATGTGTAATTGAAAATATGTAATTGAGAATATACAATTACACATTACCAGTAATTTATATTGAAATGTAATTGATTCTCCCCATGTCTGGTATAAACTAATTAACGAATAAAAAATAAATAAAAAACTATTAATCAGCTGGTAAAAGCTGTGTGAAGTCTAACTTGTAAGTCCTGGCGAACGGAAGCACACTTCACTTGTCTTGCTGTGCTACGGGAGCTGTTAGTTTCTCAACTTCGCAAACGAGCCTAGGTTTATCTTTGTGCAAAATCTAGTTTAAAACGGTGTAATAAATAATGGGTAATAAATAATTCTGAAGTCGGAAGGATATTGAAAGAGCTTTAAGAATAATAATTCTGAATATTTCGATTAAGGTCGAGAAGGTTGAACGGTGATAACTCTGGAAAGAAGAATAATCCTTGAGTGTACTTAATAAAATTGAACGAGATGGAAACGTAGACTCACAAGGATCGAATATATTAATCTGTAAGCTAATCTCTTGTAAAAAGAAAAGATACCAGCCCCGAAATGGGACAATCAGGAAAGAGGTTTAGAGGTGACATCTTAAGAACTTCGAGACTGTCAATCACGGAAGGTTTATTATACTCGCATAGCGAGGCGACGTTGCGTTGCCTTTTAGCTCCTAAACTAATTTGAGGCAAGTGATCGTTCGTGTGTTAGACAGTGCTAGACAGCTTTCGCAGAAAAAAGTTTTGCACCAATTAAAGTTTTTAATTAATTTTAATACAAATTTAATTAATTTTTTAATTAAATCAATTACATATTTAATTCAAAATGAATAAAATAATATTTCAATTAATTAAAAAATTAATTAAATTTGCAAAATTAATAAATATATTTTAATTGGTGCCAAAAATTATTTTTCTGGGCTGGTTAGCATTTACTATGAGAACCACAGGCAGGCACATACTGAGTGTTGATGGCATGGTGGATCTGAGTTTAATGGATTCATCGCTGGAAAAAAGTTCAATAACTGCCTTTCAATATCGCGGAACTTCACTAATCACCAGTTGTAACTCTAAAACGAAGGAGTCATTATAAATGAAGCAGTAATGTTCTGCTTTAATCACCACTTGATTGTTTAAGCTTTATTAAGAATGTCCCAAAATTTATGCAGGATTTGAATGAATTAAAAAGCACAGCTTTTTTTACTGTTTTTTTTTTATGAATGCAAGGGTTTTCGTGATAGGGTTGTGTAAAGAGTAGCATATCGTATAAATGGCCTACAGGGTTTGTTGATGCCTTTTTGTTGAAACTGTTGTAAATATTTAATATCTACGATGTTGCCTATTTACTTCCCCTGCGTCCTTTATTTAAATTTTTTAATATAATTTTTACAAATAACTAAAAAATAAAACATTGTTTCATTAAATATTGAAATAATTAATTTTTTTTTGCTGTAAATTTTGGGGGGTTGAAATTTCATGGCTTTAAGAATAAAAAATTTTATTATATCGTGACTTTCCTTAAGAAACTCTTTCATGCTGTAAAGCTTGGGAACTTTTTTAAAACGATTAAAAACAATATTTGTTATAATAAGTACTCGCACTGTATCGTACATAAAAATCAATAAATTTTCAATAAAAATCCCACAAAAAGTGAATGTTTTTTCATATCATAATGTTAAGATAAGGGTTTGTTAATTTATGTTTCCATAAGTAATCAAATAGTCACGTGCTCTTTGGTAATTTAGTAGTGAGTAGCGTTATTATTATGATTTACATGGGAATTATTTTGTAATGTATCAAGTCAAACCCTTCTAACTGTCTGCTTACATTTCTCGCGGTAATCGCTTAATATTAATTTTTTTCTAGAAATTTTATTTACCAACAAGATGTTTTGAAACCATGGATGGGAAGTGTAAACAATTCAATTATAATTTAAAACTTAAGTAATTAAACGTATGAATGAAAAGGATATTATTCTACAAAAAGGGTTGGTGCGTTTTAGAAAAATATCTAGTTGTGACGTCTTGTACTTCAATGTATAATTTGAAATGTTATGCATATGTGTGTATTGCCTCAAAAGTCTTCAAAAATGTTAAGCAAATGTTTAAAATGTGTAGAGGCTCCAAATTATCTTAATGTTGTACTTTTTTTAAACAGAAAATGTTTATTGTTTCGATTATCTTTTAAATTTTACTTTACCATTTTTTTTATAAATGATTTTTGATTTGAAAAATGTCTTTTTTCAATAATTTATTCTTGAGATTTAAGATTTCCTAGTAAATCTAAATTTATTTTAAACAAGAACAATACCATATTAGCAGCTTTTAGAAAAAAATCTACACACATCCCTTTTTTAATTATTGCTCGTTAGAAGTTAATTTTTTTATTTTACTTGTGTTTTAAGCTAAAATTCTAATGAATTTCAAAGAGACCGACATCAAAAAGCTGTCAATTTTTGCCTTAATTTATTACCTTCACGTTTTTTATTTGATTTTTTTTTAATTCAAAAACAAACAGTAACACAATGGGATCCTTTCATTAAAAAAAAAAAAACTTATTTTACGCATTTGGAAAAAATATGGAGAAGGTACCAAAATACTCACTAACTGACCAATCATGTGTGAGTATGTACATTATAGTTTTTTTTCTTCTTCTTTTCATACATGCGGTTGTTCATTTATGAGTGAGAATATTTTATTTTGTTTTTCCTTTCTATTTAAAAGTGAAAAAATAATAAAATATTTGCCTTTTAACGAAAGTGCTTTTATATGAGAATTTAAAATTTTGTTAATTGAAAATAAATGGAAAGTTTTGAACCCTCTAAATAACTTGTTAAATTTTCTTGCAATGAGATTTATATTGTAACTTTTAAACAAGACTTTGAAAAAGCCAAAAATAATAATTTTGACAATATCTAAATGCAAAAGTATTTTACTATTTTACTTTGGAGAATTTTTTATTATTAAAAGAAAGGCATACTTTGTATATGTATATCAAAAATTAACCAGCATTTAAGCAATTATTGCATATCCGTTTATGGATTTACTTTCTTTGAAAAATAAGAGAGAGTAGATGACAGGTGATAAAGTCAATATAGTTCATTTAAATAATCTTTGTAATTCCGCATAGGTTTTAATACTTAAGCATCGAAAACGTTACTTTTAACTGCCTACACATTTTTATTAAAAACAAGCTTTCCCAGTGCGCTTCGATACACCCATCGACAAAAAATACAATAAAAAATTGGAAGAAAAGTATGGCCAACCTTTAACTCAAAAACACACGCTATTTTCACGACCAAAATGTTTCAATTTATTAAATTGATTGGATTTGTTCCGCCAGTAAATAAAATACTGTTGTCATACCTTTCGGTGAAGACCGTCGTCACTGGCTGTTGTTTTGGTACTGGTACCATTTTAAACGCGGCTTGAAAATGATGTCTTTACATCGAAAGCGCTCGCCAAACGTACCAAAACAACAGCCAGTGACGACGGTCTTCACCGAAAGGTATGACAACAGTGTTTCAATTTACATGAAAGATACGACGCCCACTGTTCTCATGCAATCTATTTTTGCTACACTATGCGTAATAACACGATATCCTATCCTAATCCAGCCTGTGTTTCGCTAAACTGTGTATATTAATAAGGGGGTTACTAGTGCAAGATCTACCTATTATAGTTCTCAAGCTACTTAAAAAGTGGGCGTGGTCAATTTTTTTCCGTAAAATCCTATGTTAAGGGTTATGATGAAGATTAAAAAAAATTGGCCAAATCGGTGCAGCCGTTCTTATTTATATAGATTTTACTGTTATTACTGTCCTTAGGGCGGTCAGGCCTGATTTGTTTTTCGGCATTCGAAAGTCTCTCGTCAATCTTGGGTTTGTAGTTGGCCTGGACTAACAATTTAGTGTTATTAATAATTAAGGTTTTGACTGGTGACTATTTGTAAGTAGTGCTGGCAAAGTATTAAGTAGCGGGTACCGAGTACTCAATACTCGATATGTTTTTTTGGGTACTCAATACACAAAAGTAGTTAATCGATGCTTTTACGATAGTATTTTTAGAAATAAATTTATAAAAATATATGACAACTACGACGATAAATTTCCTCTGCTAGTATGTAAACGGAAGTTTTCAGTAGTAGTGGAAATTGCCCGCACTATTTGTACGGGAGTACCATTAAAACTCTGAAGAAGAAATACTCGTTTCAATTGAAAAACTAATGTAGACTTAAAAACTCTTGGATAGAATCTCTATAATTCCTACTTCTTAGAGAAGACGTAGTTGTATGTTTTGTTGTCAGATGCAAAGCAGTTGTTTTGCTACCTTCGAGAGTTTTACGTTCTTGCTCTCTAATTGGGCAGTGGTTAGTATAATTATCAATTAACTGTTCAGTGCTACGGTTTTTGTGGTGCCTTCATCTAACCAACAGCTTCAGTTTGGGTTGTTAGCAGCACATTGCATTGTTGCTTATGTTAATTCTTCGATTGAGAACTATAATAAACTCTAACTAAATGCTGTTGTCTGATGATGTATTATTAAAACACCAAAAGCATTAATTACATACTTTAATTGATGAACCTGGTAGAGAACCAAAAACACTGAGAAAAAAGTGGATTGCACCTCAAGTATTCGACGTCGAGAAGCTTGATACAATTGGAGTCCCCTAATACTCAGGAGTGTGTCTCGGGAGTATGTACTTACTTTTTTGCAAAGAAAAAGGTCGGCTTATTGTTTCTAAAGAAGACATCCATATAATTATATCTCTTGTCAATATAACCTGGTGATATAAAAACCCAAAAAATTAATTTTACTACAAAAGGGATATTAATCGTTGAAACTTTCGTATTTGAGAATAATGTGACAAATTTTTATGAAACTATATTTTCTTTCTACAGTTTTTTTTTATTATACTGACCCTTTTTAATATTTTTACCAGCTGTAACTTTTTTTTAATATAAAATGTGTTATTAGACATTTTTAATTTTAAATAATTCACCTACAATTTCCTTTTTGTTACACATGTCCTTTGTCCTTTGAACCCAGTTTCCTGTTTGTTTTAAGCCCTAAAATTTAGAGTCATTGTGTTTAAGCCATTTCGAATTGTTCAAGTTTTAATAAAAATATATTTTTTCACCATAATGAAAATGGCTTGATTTTGTGTTTTGTGTATCAAAAAACAACACGCTTGACTTGTTTGGAAAATTAACATAACAGCCATATGGCACATGCTGCCCCAAAGCTTGGAACGTTTGGAAAATTAACGTTTGAAGGTTTTATGTTGTATCTCTCACACATGAGCATTTTCTTCATTATCATTAACAATTCTGTAATTTTGTTTGCATGCTCTTGTACTTTAAATGGTCTCAGAATAGAAAACAATAAAATTGTTGTGTAAAAAGATTGTATAAAAAACCAACAGTGCGTTTTAAAAGTAAACGTACCTCGGCTTAAAGCAAAATATTAAAATCATTGTAGTTACGAAAAAGTGCAGTATTTGGCAAGTTTAAAGATTTGTATTTAAAGATAAGCACAGTTTATATTACGCTTACATTAAAAGCGGTTCAGTATTTGTTAAAATAAAGGCATTGAAAGTAGCAATCAAATTGAGGATGATTAGTCATATTTTAAGCGCTAAAAAAATTGAGACATATAGCTAGCTATCTCAAAAAAAAAAAAAAATCTATCAGCGTCTTGAGTACTTATTTTGTCAAAGCCATTTCTTTTGTTTTAAGCCAGCAATTGTCTTCTCAATGTTTCGAAGAGATTGATGACTCGCCATCGAATTCCACTAATTAGTAGATCTATTCAGAGTTAAAGATTTTTTTAAATGGTTAATACATATATATATATATATGTTTCAGTATCATTCCTGGCTCAACCTTCACTCGAAGCTCGCAAAGGATTATCACATACAACAGGCCTTTTCATCTTTCTAAGTGCACCCCATAGTGAATAATTCAATTATAGGGTTGCTTTAAGGTCCTACCATTCTTCGGGAATCTAGCGGCGATCTTAGATCTGTGTGAAGTCATTTTCTTCGAACTCTTCTTCTTTCAGTCAATAGCCATACGAGTCCTATAAAAAATTTTTTATTAGGGTTGCATGTTGGGCATCAAGATGAGGTTATTATCAAGACAAGAGAAAGAGAGAAAGAGAGCTCTATATCTTCTAGCAATCGTAGCAGTAATTTTTCCGAACAATGATTACTATGATATTTTCGATATCTCAATAACTTTTTGTTGCCCACTCGAAACAGCCCAATGGTGAAACTATAAAGGCCTTCGTCTTTCAGGCCTTCTGTAAGGCATGCTATACCTTTCCTCGTTACAACCCTCATTTTTATGTCTCGTCCCAAGAAGACCTTTTGGAAGACCTTGGCTTTCCCTTCTAAATGATCTAGTACACATTCCTACTTAACCATTTTTTTCCTAAGCATGATGTTCTATTCTTATATTTCTCATTTTGTATTTTCTAAATCTAAATTATTTTCTATTTTTAGATTTCTCATTTATAATAAACAAAAACAAGTTAATTTAATTTGCCTTTATCTAATTGAATGCTGCTTGCCATTTAAATGCCTCGACATACTGATTGGTGGTGCGCGTAGGTTCGATATCCAAAAAATGAAAAAAACATTTAAATTTTAATTAAAAATAAATTTAAAATGCTAAATAAAATTAGAAAAACATTTTTTTAAAATTTTTTACTATCAGAAGAGCTTCTGGAACGCTTGCCGACAGAAGAGAGAGGGAGAGAGTATGGAAAGCTGGCTCTGCAATGGCAACTTGTGTAAAAGAGATACATATGTATGTACTAGAAGGGGTTGTGTTTAAAAAAGAAGGCTTTTCCTCGACCGGGAACACTTAACAAATATTTTAAAAACACTTTGTTCATTAAATTGCCCCCAACTTCAACCTCAGCTTTACATTGAAAATTTTTGGGCGATAATTTAATTAGAAAAGCATGTGACGCTTAGATGCAAAGAATAGTTGTAATGGGATTGAAGGGGATATAAAGAATAACGACCGAATCACTCGAACCGAAAAAGTTCATGATTGTTTTGTAATATGTATTTTCAAGCGTAAATAAATGCTCATTCATTTCTTGTATTATTAAAAACTTGAACATAAACAAATATCTAAACCTGACAGTTAAAACAGAGAAGCATACCGTACAGTATTGAAAGAAGATTAAAAAGCATCTAAATCCGATAGCCCGTAACTTCCTAAATGGTCGTGATAACGTTCGACTAATAATGAAGAATATTGCTTCTCTTCGTCGAACATCAGTGAAGTGATCGACAAATAATACCAACAGCCATTATTTATTTTTTATCTGGCACTGGCTAGACTGAATTAAGTATTATTTTATACTTTTGATTTTATACTTAAGTCATAAATACTGATTGTTAGTTCATACACAGAAAAAAAATTGTGTAACAATCAAGAGTTTTAATTATTTTCAGATACAAATTAAATTTAATATTTAATTGACTCAATTATTTATTAAATAAAAATATTAGTGTTTTCTTTCTCAATTAAGTATGGAATTGAATCAATTCAAGATTTAATCAAATTTATATCTGAAACAAATCAAAGCCTATAATTGGTGCAAACTTTTTTTCTGCATGTGCATTGAAAACACGATAAAGCATTCGATAACATTCTTATATTAAAAAAATATTCCTGTCTTAAACAAAGTGTGCGGTAACTTCTGTTAGACACTATGTATATGTATGTATACATTTTATATATTGGAGTAGTTTCTAAATATTTTTGATGCAGGTTTTTCTACCATTATGTCTATGTACATACGAGTATATGTGACTTTGTTAATTTTTCATTTTGATATTAATTCGTAGTCGGTTTTATGTATGTAGAATATTCTTTAAAATGCTTGTGTATTTTACTTGAAACAAGAAAATGTCATGGTCGAAAAACTCCTAATAATTATTCGTTTTTATACAGTCTTGGTCAAAATACTTTACTTTTGCATTCATTGAACCCTAAAACGGATTTTACACTATTTTTTATTTATTCCATAAGAACACAGTGCAACCCAAAGCCTGGAGTTTCGCTGTTTTTTTTTTATTTTTTTTATTTTATCATAGTTTAAAAATTACAAGCAAATTTTTTACTCCTGAAAAAACTGATGGCACGCGTTATTCTACATTAAAAAAAGTTCTCTGACTCCACACTTATTTAAGAGGAAAACATTTAATTATTTTTACAAAATTAATTTTAATTTTTAAAATCTTGCAGTTGTTTATCTAGCAGAAAATCTCGAAAAATAATTCTTGCAAAACAAACCGACTACAAAACAAATATATGTGCATCAATTCTAAACTAAAAATTTAAAAGGAAGTAATCTGTAAGAAATAGTACTCGAATCTTTTTATACTTTTATACTTGTTGCTCTAACGGACATAGTAATATACGTTGTGTACATTCAAATGTCTATCCATAACGGTTCAGCAGATAAAGCCATATATGACAAATTAGGTCAGATATGAGGACACCCTTTATTTTTTTACACTTTTTATTACTGACACAGCAATAAAAAGTAACGGTTCCAAAGATATGGACATATAGGTTAAACAATATCACCTAGGGGACACCCTTTAATGTAAAATTTTAAATTAAACACTTATTTTAAAGGACAAATTCTTTGTAAATTTCAAATATCTATCTAAAACGGTTCAAAAGTTTGGTCATATGCATCAATTTACATCAACTATTGAGACACCCTTTATAATTTTAAATATTAATAAATGTTATTATACGGGACATAGTAGTGGAGATTCTGTCTAATTTTCAAGTGTTTGTCTATAACGGTTCAAAAAATAGGGCTAAATAGGTAAAATTATATCAATTATGGGGACACCCTTTAGTTTCCAAATTTAAATTATGTATATACTTGATGTTATAAAGGACTTAGATATACGGGTTCTTTGTAAATTTCAACCGTCTCTCTGTTACGGTTCAAAAGTTTTGCAATATACATCAAATTACATCAACTATTGGGGCACCCTTTAACTTCTAATTATAAATATTTAATTTCTGATTATAAATATTGGACATTCTGTCCAATTTTCAAGTGATTGTCTACAATGGTTCAAATGGTTCATATATTTAAATTGACGTCACATATGGGGACATCCTTTAATTTTTAAGTTTATTTTTTTTATGTTATTGGCAGCTATAGTGTATGCAGTTTTTTAAAAGGGTGCTCTTTACGGTTAATACACGTAAAAAACACGTATGTTGTATGGGGACACCTTTTATTTTTAAAAATTCTGAACTTCTTTTAAAATGGGACCAATCTGTAAGCATTTCCTTTATAATAAAGAAAAAAATTTTTAAAATCGGTTCGAAAATGACTGAGTTTTGCGGGCACAAACATAAAAAAGCAACATTCAGACGAATTGATAACCTTCTTCTTTTTTTGAAGTCGGTTAATAAAAAGGAATCAACTCCAACGGTGTGTCTTTTTCTGAAAAAGCTTCTTTTTGTATATAATTGATCAACAAGTATGTACATATATAAAAATAGAGCGCAAATCTGTCATCTGGTCAATTTTCAATTAACAATGAGTAATGCCTTGCTTAACGTTTAAAGGATATTGGCAATATTTATTTAAGAAAATTACATTAATTTGTTTAAGAAAAATTGTTAATAAAAATTAATATAAAGATCTCCCGCCTCTCCCCCATGTAGCATAAATAAAGAGCCCTTCTCTCTTATCTAAGAGTTTTTAATTTAATCATGCATTTGATTTGTCGTAAGTGGCTGTCTATAAGTGTTTTATTTTTTTGTTTTTGTTTTTAATTCTCTCTGTTTTAAAGTAAATCTTTTAGTTTTAATGTTGTCGACAACTGAACAGCCCGCACAAAGGTCTTTAACTTTTATCAATTGCCACCAAACTGTACATTTCTATCATTGACTTCATGTCGTACGGCGACTACTTTGTGATAATAGTTGTGTGAGGTACTTTTATATTTTTATTGTTGTTTTGTTCTAAAATGTTCTGCTTGGTTTGAGCTCAATATGCGGGTGCTTGCAATAATTATCGTTTGAGTATGGTAATGTTTAAGACAGACTGACAGACGCAGATGCCAGGATTAAATTTACAATTTTTCTTATTTTAAATAGTTGTAAAGCATAATTACTTTGAAAGTAGTCGCCGTCGTATAGTTGACTGAGAAGAGATACAATTTTTAATAGCTGATGACTTTTAGGAGACACACTTTTAATGGATTTAAATTATAACTTGTATAATTTTAAACTACTAATTATTTCATTTTATTTATAATGAATAAATAATTCGACGGAGTTATTATTGAACGCATTTCAGTCCTTTTTGACTGCTGCTGATCTAGTTTCTTTCTAAAAAAATAAATAAAAAACAAGTTTTTCTTAAAATTTCATTTGAAACAATAAATATCGTTATTAATTAAATTATTTTTAGAATCTCCTTTTATTTACAAAAATGGTAAAATTATTTAGTAGTAAACACCTCAAGTTCAATACGTAGCAGTAAATTCGGAGCAATATAATATGGTAGAAACTTATAAACAAAATACCGCTAAATACTGATAGAAAAAAGAAGTAATTGTCATAGTTCGCTAAGCGATTTTTTAGAAAATCGCCATTTTGGAAAAAATTTTACATCATATAAGAGTTCGTTTTATTCGGTCAGCTCATTGAGTTTATGATACCATTAGAGGTTTGCTCACTAATAGTTCAGTAAGCTAGTTTGTGTTCGAGTATGACCACTTGCTCATGAGCACACCCATTAGATGAGCTTGCATTAAATAAAATTGCATTACGATTCTACTGTGTTCTTAGTAGCTATAATTTAGCAGTTAAACATTCTGAAATAAATAACTTCAATAGTTTGGGTCACTAATATTTTTTTATCTACATTTATTATCACTTTGGTATATTCCTTCTGTGAAAGTAAACATATTTTTCATTTCATTCGTTTTAGCCTAGGGGTCACAGGCGTAATAATTTTTAATTACTTAAATACATTTAGACAAATAATTTCGTAATTTTCATGTCTTACGTCTTTTTATTTAACGAGCCAATGCAGTCTTCTTTCGCGTGACTTATTCGATCAATATGCACATTTGCCATCAACAATTCCCATCGCACTAATGATGATGATCAACAACTTCCTCGTTTATCCTCCTGATTATAAGGAGTCATTTACTTTAAATACTTAATCATGTTTATTTAAATTTTAAAAACTATTTATTTGCAATGCTGCCACAACCCTAAAACATCTGTTTAAATCCCTTGAGATGCAAACTCATTCGGAACGTATTCTATTCATTTAGTTGGAATGTTTGGTTAGAATTAGAAAATCCATGGCAACATATGGTGTCAGGACACCCTCCACCTATTGTAGGATATTTTTCTTTCATTTTCTCAAGTAGGGGTGGTTTTACTAATCTGTCATGCAGAAATGAAACGAAAATAAAAATAATGCATTTAAGGTGCAACTGTGTTGTTTTTTTATTTTCTTTGTTTCTTTTCACTTTTTGTGTCATGACATCCTGTTGGACGTATGTCAGACACACTTTTTTAATTTACTAATTTATGAAAATTTTAATAAATACAATATGTACAAATGGAATTTGTACTATTTGGTTTGCTTGAGGTTTTATTGTGTTAAAACATTTGTTTTATGGCAGTGATCAGTTTTTGGAGATACATATTTTCCTAATTATTTCTGTCACTATTATGACCACTATAATAAGAAAGTGTATTAAATCTTCATTTTTTTAATTATAATCTTTTTAAAAAAATTAATTTAAAAAAGCAGATTTGTACAAATCTCGTTTCAAAATCCATTTACAAAAAGGGACTTTTTAAAAAAGTACCTTTTCAAAAAATTCGGTCTGTTAAAGAGTTTAAAAATACTCTGTTATTTTTTGTGATGAACTTTGAAGAAATATAGTATTTTAAAAAGGCTTTAAAAAAATTCTTTTAAAAAAGGTCCTTTTATTCAATTTATTTTACAGAAAGTATTTTTTAAAAATAAACTTTAAAAAAGCTTTTTTTTTTGCAAAATTTACCTAAAAGTTCTTTAAAAAAGAACCCTTAAAAATATTAAATAACAGAGTACCTTTGTTTTAAAAAAGCTACTTAAATAATCCTATGAAAGATTACCCTTCTTAAAGATAACCTTATAAATGTAAATTAAAAAATTCCTTAAAACATCATTTGTAATAAAATCTTAGAAAAAAAGTCTTTGAAAAAAGTTTTTAATAAAGAGCCTCTTGGCAGTAAGGCCAGTGAGGTGCTCAGATATAATAGAAGCTGGATAACTGCATTAGTGATAGATAACGGAAACTACAAGTATCATCTAGCCAAGATGAAAATCGAAGAAGATTCCTGGAAGACGCTGACACGGTAGCGCACATTGTGTCTGAATATGCAGCACTGGCGAGCGTTAGATTTAGGACTTAATATATCAGTACTTATTGTGTATTCAAATACATTAAAAAATGACGGTACCAATGTCATCCCGCGCATGATGCAATTCAATAACTGCATGAACGATTTTCTGGTCGTGTAATCTCTCATTTCGGTGATTAGAGTCTGGCTGAGATCGTGTGGTTAAAAAGCATTGTATTTATTTCTACGGCTTATTTTAAAATCAAGAAGACCACAACCAACCAAACATTGAAGGGAAAATGGCATTATGAAAAATGGTATTTGAAATTTTCAATAGAAGAGTGGTTGTGTGCAAAGGACCCCATGGACCCCAATATCCCGATATGCATACATCCCTATACTGTGTAGTTTAAGATTTAATAAAAAAATAGACGAAAGAAAAAACTTTAATTTCTAATTAACTGAAATATAGTGTTCATTTTTGGACACCCTTTTCAAATACCGTCAAAAGAGGCCATTTTAAAAAAGCAGATATGGGGAATCAATTACATTAATTTACAATTAAAATTACAGTTAATTTGTAATTGCATATTTACAATTACACATTACAAGCAATTGTAATTTAAATTAGGGACTAAACCAATTACATCTACTTGTAATTGAAAATATTCAATTACAACTTACATGTAATTGTAATTGGAAATATTCAATTACAAATTACAAGTAATTGCAATTGTAACTTGTCAATAATCATTACTTCAAAATGAACAAAATTTGTTTATATTCTTAACAATTTTTATATTCTTAATTATTTCCATTGGAATTTTTACTTACAAAATTCAAGTAAATTTTAATTATAATTTTTCAGTTACAAATTACAAGTAATGTGTAATTGAAAAATTCTCCATTACAAATAGTTAAAAGTAATTGAAAAGCTCCAATTACAATTACATTTAATTGCGTAATTGCATGTGTAATTAACTGTAATTGACATCCTACAAGTCTGTTAAAAAGCTTAATTTTTAGAACTTGTCTCTTTTATTTAAAGTTTTGTTTTTCAAATGAATCAGCACCAGTCTAAGGGTATAAGTGAGGAACAAGTGTGAGTTTCTGGCAGCTGCAAAGTATGTAAATGCACGAATAAAACTTATTTTGAACTTAAACCCCAAAAAAGTTTAACTCTTTCATTTAAGATCGTTAACAATTGGCTTTTGTAATAAATTTTAAATTTAAATACAATTCTGTGCATTTATTTACGTTTTTTTTTTCTTTCTTTTTTTCAAGTGTTTCCTGTCATTTGTAAAGTTTTCTCAATTTCAAGATCGATTTATTACAAAGGTTTACATGCTATTGTAGAGAGCCAACATCGTACAGTCTTATTGTTTTATATATTAAAGTGTTATTTATCCTTTTATCACATAAAACAGTTATGCAACCATCATAATAATAATACTTTTTTTTTTAAATTTTTAATACGAATACGAGTACGTAGCACGGCTTCTTACCATTTGCTGGTTTATGATGTTGAAACATCTAGATGTTCAGTGGTTGGTGGTGGTTGGTTGTAACTTGGTATCGCAAGCATGCGTGACACACGTGTTCATTTTCATAATTTCTCTTATTTTTTATTGTTCACTCTTTGTTGTAATACGTGTCCCCTTCTCTTCCTGAAAATTGAGCATGCTTTTTAATCCTTTTTTTTATGTATTTTTTCCATTGAAATGTGTATTTTGTTTGTAATTATTTCCGGTTAAATATTATTATTAGTATTATTACAAAATGGAATGTATTATATTTAATTTCATTGAATTTGCCAAGTAGATCTTGAAATATGAAAATGAATAAATATTAAAAAATGTCAATTGATTTCACTGATCTTATGATTACGTTTATGGTTTACTTAAACATTTTTCCAAATTGAACATAAGTTTTGTTAATTGTTTGGGTGACAGCCAAATAAATTTATGTTTTTATTGTTTTGTTTGAACATTTGTTAACAAAGTGGGTGTGTGTATTATATACGTCCTTGGAAATTGCAACCCTAAAAGGATTTCTATACGATTATTTATTCGTACAAACCGCAAATTTTCACCATAATTTTTGAATATTTATCTGATATTGTTTATTTTGTGGCAAGCAGTAACAGATGTTTCCATTTCTAATGTAACTTGAAAGGCAATATTGGACAATAGTGTGTGGGGTGAACTTTCAGTAACTTACAAACATAATTGTAATAATTACGATGCTTTTGTTAAGTTAAAATGAATGTAAACAATAAATGTTCATTGCAATGAGCCTTCAGAATGTTTTTCGTAACTATTTTTTTTACATCCTACACGGGAATAATTGTTGGTTTTCTTTTTTGCAAATAATAGATAATTGTTAAGAGATTAAGGCCCATTATTATAACTTGCCTTTAGCTAAAGTTAGGATTTTGTTGGAACGATAAGTAGTTTTTCGTTTTTCGTTATGGACAAAATTTAAACATATAGAAGTCCAAGGTTCTGAGAATATGAAACCCAGAGATAATCATCTTTAGCGTCGCGTGTTTGTCAAATGCATAAGTGAATAAAATTCAATTTATTCGAAAAGAGAATTTTGTTCAGTGATGAGTCAGATTTTCATCTCAATAAACTTGTAATCAAACTTAAGCATTTGGAGATCCATTCCAGAAAAGACTAATATGACAAGAAACTATTTATATGAAAAATTGGAAGATGTGGATACTGGATTTCAACAAGACAGTATCACTTTTAGTATAGCGGAAAAAAAAAACTGCGTGATCTCTGGTTTTAGCAAGACGGCATCATCTTCCGCATATCAGCAGACAATGCGTGATTGCACAGCAAATTTTCAGAATGCACCATTCCACGAGTCGGCGACAATAATTGGCTTCCGAGATCGTGTTTGATTCAACACCTATCGATTTCTTTATTTAGGGGTATTTGAAGAGTAGAGTCTGCAAGCTAAATCCAAACAATTTAAAACTGTAAAACAAGAGATACGACTTAAAGTTAAACGACAAAAATATCAACGAATTTTATAACACTCGTATACCACATAAGTCAGGGCGGCCATTTGATCGAAAACTTTAAAATAATAACTTTATTAAAAAAATTTGGGTTTTCTTGTTAAAAGTATATTTTTCTTTTCGCTTACTCCCATATCCTACGGAATTCAAAGTTTATCGGCGTATTGCGTGCACACAAAGATCAAAGAAAATAAAAATTTGCTTCTGCAGATCCGCTATAGCCTTAAGACAATTTGTTTTATAGATACTTTCAGATTTTTTTCAGACTAAAAACAAAAAGTAGCGGTTTGCTTTACTAATTTACCAACAAGTTCAACATAACAGTTTTATTAAAATACAAATTTCATTTGCAAACTGACCTATTATTTTGCTTGTTCTGTTTTTACGCCATAAGTGAAAAAATTAAAAATAAAACTAAAATTGTTATAATATCTAAATACATGCGTTTTGTAGTATTTCCTTAAAGCTTCATATTTTATGTCAAACAATATGTACATACATATATGTTTTAGTTTTCCTTAATTTGTATTTCCTTTACTTAGGAAAATAAGCTGACAATAGTTCCCAGACATCTCGTATGTCCTGGAAATTTATACCTTAATGACAATTTTTCTCAAATAAAAATATTTTTGAAACGATTTTTATGACAACTCTTGATTATAAACTATGACATCAATATCTTGTAATAGATACATTATGTTGTATCAAATTATTCAAAATTATGAAAGTGTTAAAATATAATATGTTCACGCATCCGAATATACATAAACGCTGACATGTTACATATTTGTGGATACATTTGAAAAATATTTTCTTCCTTTTTATTTTTTCCCCTTTTTTGTGTGTGTGCTTTAGGTTCTCTGCCAAATTAAATGTTTGCCTTGTTTGCCCATTAAAATGAACATCCCGCTAAGCACGCACTTTCACGCCTTGACCCAACCCACATGATGCGCAGCTGTATTTAAATAGTTTCAAGCATTAAAATAGAGAAGCATTTAAACTAAAACACATTAAAATATTTATTTCAAGTTAATATACCCACATATGATGTGTGTATGTGGAAAGTAGTATATGTAAGTAATTTAAAAAAAGGATAATTCTTATTTTTATTTCTCGTTCAAGTGCTTCAGTTTTTGTTTTTTTTTTTTTTTTGTTTCGACCGAACAGATGTTTTTGTTCTCAACTCAACTGCAGTCGCCCTCCATAAATAAAAATGAAAACAGATGAAAAGTAATTGATACTTGAACGAAAATTTTATTAGGTTTTTGTTGTGTTTGAAATATTTTAGAAGTTCGAAATATTTTATAAAGGATAAAAAAACACGTTTCGAAATACACAAAATGTATTCATGTGTCCTTTTGAATGTTAATAACAATATGAGTAGAGTAACTGGCTGAAATCTGGACAAATTTGAAAATTTGTTAAAATATCTGTTTTTGAGAGGCGATAAATTAAAATAAAATAATAAATAAATTCAAACATATGTTTACATTATGAACGCTTCAATTTACAGTTAACAGATCATAAGAATTTATTTTGTGGACTGACTGAAAATAGCGAGCATGGAACTTGTATTTATTAAATAATTTTGAATAAAGCATTTTAACGTCTAGGTACCGTGGGTTGTATATTCGGCGAGTGTACTTCCAAAAATATCGGTGTTTCTCCACAATATCTTTATATATAATAGCCTTTCATAATGTTAAGCACAAAAAAATAACGGCAAGAATTAAGCCCAGCGGAGACATTTAAAAAAATTCCATGTTTTTTAGGTTTTTAATTTTAAATTTAAATTTTTTTAACAACATATTTGAGTCATATATCCACAATTCTTAGCTATAAAAATGTAGGAAAATTTAGTTTTGTTTAGCATTTAGAAACCATTTTTGAAATCCTGAAAAATTTGTCAAAGTTCACAAAATTAGTTTTTTCTTTTTATGATTCTTTTAGATGTGTCTCTAATAACACAGTACAACAAATAAAAACTGTTTGAAAAATACACGAAATTTATATGATAGATTTAGTTCTACTATCAAAGGCTAGTAATACAAGATTGTATTGTTATGTTCACAAAAGTTGCTCCGTTTTACCGTGGCTATAATTTTCCCATATATTTTTAGTGAAAATTTAAGAGTCCCTGTAAATTATGCTGAAAAAAGAAATTAATTATTTTTTGACATAAAATGTATATAGAATTTATTAAACGAATCCTTGTCTACATTATTGAGAAATACTGATGGCACCATTTTTGAAGGGCCCACTGGTTTAAAGGTATTAAATTATTGGTTTAAAACTGGAATATTTTAAACACGGTTACGTATCTTATTTTTTTGAAAGTAGGATATTTTAAACAAAATTGTGCAACAGATGGCGCCAATTAAAAAAACAATTTGTATTATTACTTTGTGGAATACATTGTTATTAAAATATTTTAAACACCTCTTACAGAGCTTTACAATAATTTTTAGAGTTTTAGAATCTTTTATAAATTTTAGAATTTTATCTAGGGATGGGTACCTTTATATAAAGTAAATACATAAACCACAACAAAAGCACTATAAAAGTACAATTGCTGTGGAATACTTTCAAAGCAAAATCGAGCAAAATATTGTTAGGACGCCAATGACGTGGCGGGCGTAGCTAGTAAATTATATAAATTAATTTTGTTTTGCTGTTGCTTCTGTATTCTGGTAGCTTTGCCAGTCGTTTTTTTCGTTCTGATCTGGGTTGTTACCACTCTCTTCGTTTTGAGTAAGATGTACTTGCCTTGTGCTTTCATTAAATCGATGATAAAGAGCTCAATATTTTCCAGCGTTCTTTGCGGTTTCTCTAGCAGTTAATTCTGAGATTTTGATGAGGTGTTTTCCTAACAATTAAATCTGAGATATTTTCTATTAGCCAATCAACGTGTTCTTGCTTAAAAACTTGTTTTTTATATAATTTCTCATCCGTACCGTATTTTATAAATAGATTCAAACGAAACTAATTCAAATCTCTTGCTCAAACAACTTATCTCTCAGAAAAATTCACGTTGGACTTTTAGTTGGAAAAAAGTACGATTATTAAGATTTTAGTAGCGATAAGTTAGAGTTACCTTCTTTCTCCATATGGGAAGAAATTAAAGCAATCTTTTTGTAGCAATTCCTTTTTTCTTATTTGGTTTCAAATTCTAGACGCACAGGAATTTTCAATTTTGACTTTTATCAGCAGTTGTTGAAATAGGACATCCTGAACATACTGTTTTGAATTATTCTGCACGAACCTCAAACAATGCACATCCTTTTAAATATATTTACTGTAACTTAATGAACAGACTATAAACCAACCAACTTAAATGTTGCATGTTGTTGTAGCAGCTGCATTTAAATGTGGCTGAGTATCCTTTGCAACAATTGTACATAAAACCTTGCCTTTTAACCACAAACAACTAAAGGGTGGACTTATTGAGAATGAATTTATGTTTAAACATTGGACATAAAACAGTTTTTTAATCAAAAACACTTTTAAATGTTTCACTCTTTTATATCAGGCTTGCCTACGGATATCGACCATGAACAGAAAATAAATTAAAAGAGGAAAAACATCCTGGCCAAATAAACCACAAAATATCCTGTTGTATTTGTTTTATAACTACGTGTGAGTTGATTATTAAAAAAGTTGATTGCAAATAACTTTTAGTTGTTGGCCCGTACGTTTATAAGAAAAGTAAGTAAAAAAAAAAATTAACAGCGCCAGAGCAACAAATACAATTTTTTACATTCTTACAATTATGACCTTGCAATGTCGTTATTTGTCTTAATTTATTTATAACCTGCTATTAGGTTTAGCAACAAGAATTGTAACTAAAAATACACAATGCATTTAAAATTTTATTAAATAAAGTAACTGTATTTGGGCTTGGCTTTTCTTTATTATTTTGTGCTTTTAAAAGTCAAACAACTAACTTGTGTTGTTGGTGGCACTGTACGGATACGTGCAATGAGCCAGACTCTTTTAGTGCACAATGAAGATTTTTCCAAAGTTAAACAAATGTCCGCTTTTGAAAATTCCAACATGCAACTTGTTAACTTTATTTTGTCTGCGAGTACCCTACACTATGCATAATGACGAGAATATTATTTCATTTGTTTAAAACTATAAACTTTTTTTAATTGAAATAGAAACAAACATTTAGCGAAAGCTTTCTGACAAAGCATAAAATAAATTCATTTTAAAGCATTAAACACATAGACGACATCATAGCTACATGGCTACACGACCACCGTTGTGGCTGTAGCCAACGTAGACTAATTTATATTTGTATTCAACAAAAGAAAATGACACAAAATTAAAAATACAAATTCATTTACAATCAAAAGGTTTTGAGCAAATATTGTCTTGATATGTTAAAAGTATTTTTTTAAAGAAAAATATTTATTTCTACAACATTTTCATGCTTTTGATGTATGTAGCTGTCGTCTTCAATATAATTCAGTAGCTGACTACACGGCGACGATTGTAGCCAACTTCATTTGTAGTAGTGTAGCGGTGTAGCCGCTGTCTTCTATGTGTTTAATCCATAAGTTTGATGAATGAAAGTATGTGAAAGAGAATATTATGAAGTGAGTGTTATTTTCGAGACTGAGATGATATTGCGTCGAGTCGAATTCCAGAAAAGAATCAACAATTTTTTTTCTGTCTCAATATTATTAGGCTCTTCTTTTTGAAAACATTTTTATGACAATTTCAAAAAAACCAAACTTCATATAAAAAACCAATATTGAAAATAAAATATTTTTATATGAAGTTTGACTTCTGGCTCGTGAAGACGGTTTAATTTTTAATACTGTTTTTTATATGAAGTTTGACTTTTGTAAAGACAGATTGATGGCTAACCCCCTGTCTACAAAAGGCAAACTTTTGTTAGGACATGGTAATGACTAATGTAGACAAGGGTAATAACTGTGTCATAACATTTGGTGTAGAACAGAGTTGTCAAATTGTATTTACATCTGTAAATACAAGAAAGTAATAAACAGGTGAATTCTGTTTTTAACTAAACGCAATCAAAGACCATAAGTTCCAGAGTTGTTTTTTTACTCTCAACAGTTTAGTTTCCTTTTTAACCGACTTCAAAAAAAGAAGGAGGTTATCAATTCGTCTGTGTGTTGCTTTTTTTTGTGTATGTTTGTGCCTTCAGAACTCGGTCTTTTCTGAACCGATTTTCAAAATTTTTGCGCTATTAGAAAGGTTATGGCTACAGATTGGTCCCATTTTAAAAACAGTTTCAAAGTTTAAAAATTAAAGGGTGTCCCCATACAACATACATGTTTTTTACGTGTATTATGAACTTTATAGGTCACCAATTTAAAATTAAAAAAAGTGCGTATCACTGTAGCTCCCAATAACAAAAAATAATTAAAAAATAAAATTAAAAATTAAAGGGTGACACCATAGGTGACTTAATTTCACCTTTATTCTCCTATCTTTCGAACCGTTATAGACAAACACTTGAAAGTTGCACAGAATGTTCGTTGCTATGTCTGTTATAATAAGTATAAATACTTAAAATTAGAAATCAAAGGGTGTCCCATTAGTTGGTTTATTTTGATATATATATATGGCCAAACTTTTGAACCGTTATAAACAGACAGTTGAAATTTACAAAGAACTTGTATTGCTAAGTCCGCTAAAATAACAAGTGTAAAATATGAATTTGGAAATTAAAGGGTGTCCCAATAGTTAATGTAAAAGTAATATATATGGCCAAACTGTTCAACTGTTATAGATAGACAGTTGAAATTTACAAAGAACCTATATTGTTTAGTCCGCTATTACAACAAGTATAAAATTTGGATCTATAAATTAAAGGGTGTCACCATTATTGATGTAATTTGACCATTATGTCCTCATCTTTGGAACCGTTATAGACAAACACTTGAAAAATAGACAGAATGTTAACTACTATGTCTGGTATAACAACAAGTATAAATATTTAAAATTGGAAATTAAAGGGTGTCCCAATAGTTTATGTAATTTGATGTATATGGACACAAAGTTAAAATTTAAAAAGAATCTGTATGACAAAGTCCTCACTAAAAAGTATTTATATTAAAATTTGAATTTAAAGGGTGTCCCAATAGGTGACGTCATTTGATATATATGACCATATCTTTTAAACAGTTATTGAGAAACACTTAACAATTAGACAGAATGCCCATTACTATATCTGTTATAATAAGTATATATATTTAAAATTATAAATTACAGGGTGTTGCAATAGTTTATGTAATTAGATGTATATGACAAAACTTTTAAACCGTTACAGACAGACGGTTGAAATTTACAATGAACCTGTATTGCTACGACCGCTATAATTAGTGTAAAATTTGAATTCGGAAATTACAGGGTGTCGCAATAGTTACCGTCTTAAAGAAACATGATTTTAAGTTTGTCTGTTTTGAAGTCGGTTTTTTTATGCAAGAATTATTTGATTCATATGATGTATTCTAGGCGAATTCAAACCGAGTGGAGGCGTTAGCCCAGTTGACTATTTTTTGTTTTCCTTCTTTTGCTAATGTCTTGTCAAAAATACATTGTTTTATATATGCTGGTAGAATGTCGAAGTTATTGTTTACTTGTAGTTGTTGCCGTACTGCTCACACCTGGTATAAATTCGCCATGGATGTATACTGAGAACATGATTTTAGCTAAAAAAATTTTTTTTCGTTTCGCAAATATTAGTTATAGTTTAGGTCCAGGGTCTTACGAAATAAAACATTGCGGAAACTGGCCGATATAGTAGACAATAAATTTTGGACTTAATTTGCTTTTAAAAATTTTAATGTTTTTATATATTATGTAGCTTTTATTTTGTTCGGCTGTTACCCAGTACAATTTAACTTAACCTGTTTAGCTGTGTATTAAGTTTAAAATTGTATTCATTTGGTTCTTGTTGTTGTTTCTGTGATGTTGATATATGTATGTATGTATGTTTGTATGTATATATGAATTTTTTTGTTTTTGCATCTTGTTTCTATAGTTTTGTGCTGAATTTAACTGTTTGGTCCCTAGAGCTGCTTTGGCATTTATAATTTTAAAGATTATTTCACAATGAGTAAATCCTATGAAAAAAAACTTTATTGTTTAAAAAACATAGATACTCCTATTAAAAAACTTATTCTTACTTTATAAATTATTTTTTAGAATAAGAAAAAATAATAATATTAAAAGCTGTTATTGAAAGATTCCTCATTATTTAAGGGAAGTCATTAAATTCTTAAAAAATTTCAAAAATACTTATTTTGACTTGATTCGCTTTTATTTCTCAACGTAGGTTCCAGCTCGATGCACTTCATACAAAGATTTCACATCACGCTTAGAACCTTCGTAAAGAAATGGGTGACAAATCTGGAAAAAGGCGGATGCGGCAGTTCTTTTTTGATACTTAAACTTACAATTATGCACCCCAGATTTATTTGGATGGAAGATTACTTTTTTCCCAAGAAGACAATTCTATGAATGGTTTCTACAGTGGCCCCTGCTTTCTTCGGCAAAATCCATTACATTAACTGTTGCTTCATTTCTAGTGCGAAGCAATGTTTCATCAACAGTTATATATCGGCGAAAAGTGTTTTCAGCATCGCTACTAAAATCTTATAAACATGCTACTAAAATAGTCAGGTTGTAGCAAACAGAGCCGATAGCGTTTCTTACCCAATTTTTCATGCAAAATTGAAACATTAATTTATATAAAATTGATTCAGCCATAACTGGTTTAGGCTATTTTACATCTCGATTGCTGAATATCGTGGACTGTAACGAAAATTTATAATTAATTGTCTTAACTTGATATCCTGAAGAAGGTTTATTATACGTGAATGTTTAAATTCATTAAAAAAAATTGTGGGTGATCTTAACTGCTACTTTCCAAACTTGTTCTCAATTTCTTTAGATCGTTTGCCTTTTAAGTAGAAGTGTTTAATGACATCACTGTTGTCAACGGGGTCCTATAAATAACATTACGCATTCTGTCCGTTTGCCAAAAGGCTCTATCTCTTAAACCGTTATAGGTAGACATCTAAAACTTTCATGGAAGGTGTATTACTATGGCTAAAAAAAAAAAAAATAAAAAACTTTAGCTTAAAACGAAGTCTCCATACCAGAACCTTGTTTTTATATAAATTTCTGTTAATCCTAATTAACAGAATTAATATAAGTTCTGTTCACAGTTGCTAAAGAAAATTAGTTCAGAATCATTAGTCATCATTCAAAATCACGGAAACTTTTTCTAGTAGTAGTACCCACCACTTCGTCAGCGTCCTGACAATATTTGGTGCGATTGTGATTGTAATCCCCACCAAATGTTAAGACTGTTACTTTTATAGTGCTTCGGATATGGTTTATATATTTACTTTATATAGAGGTACCCATCTATGGGTGATTACTCAGAAACATAGATCTTACATAAAATTCCAAAATTTATATAAAATTCTAAAATTATTGTGCAGTTCGTAAATAGTGTTTAGAAACTTCCACTGACAAAAATAAAAGGTGCTGCCCAGTTTGCATGTACCTTTAATATGCGTTCTTTCACTACTTTTTCTCTTTTTCTATTGGAAATGAGATATTTTTACGGAAAAAAGTATCCTATATTTGAACCGAGATACTAAGGTACCTCCTCACAAAATGTTATTAAAATTAATGCAGTGGTTTTTACATGATGCGAACTCAAACAGACAGACAAAAATTACAAAAATATCTGTACCAGCAAAATAATTTTAAAAAAATATTTCATGTAGAGAAATGGTCCTGTTACAGTTTTATTATACATATGTATAGACTATAAGAATTTTTTTCAATGCTTTCAAGGGAAATTTTAATATCCAACAATGTTACGGAACCCTTCGTGAGTAATTTTGCCACTGTCTATTGAAACTGAAAATGTTGGAAAAAAATTTGTATTAAATTCTTAGTTATCCTTACATGTTTTTGTGACTACATATCTTGCCTTCGCGGCTGTACTTTAAGGTTGGTCCACTTAATCTTAGATCAACGACGATTATTTTTTGAAACTTTATAAATAACTCACTTTGATTTCTAATTTATTTTAAAAATGTTATTTGCTTTAATCCGTTAATAAAATTCGATTTTACACAGAAAAGCTTAATTAATTCGCTTCATATTAATTTAATTTGTAGTCTAGTATGACATTAGTAACATTGAAATATGATTTTAAATTTTTTTTTGTTGTTATAGTCTTTATCCCATTAATTAAAACAAAAACTATACAAAGTAACATATTTTTTATTGTTTCGATTTTCTTAGTATGGCAATCTTAATTTGCAATAAATTTTCTAGAATAAATATTTATTTTATTATGCGATGTTTTTTACTTTAAAGGAAACTTGAATTTTATAATTTTAAATTTTATATTCGTCTAAGAACAACATGGCTCGTTAAAATATTTCAATTTAAAAAGTTTAGCTTCTCAAGATGGGATTTTTTTTCAAGTTTTGATATAAATTTGAAATTAATCTATTTATACTATACTTCACTTTTGCAGTTAAAAAGAAAAGAATTTTTAAATTTGAATAATTTTATAGTAATTTAATAGTTTTTTAATAAACAAACCAAAAAAAGTGCAGGGCAGTCGTTGGATACTATACTTTACCTTATACTGCGTATGGTAAAGTAAAAAAGTGCAGAGCAGTCGTTGGGGCTAACAATATGCAGAAGTGAAAACTAAGTAACTTGTGATTACTTTTTCCCACGTTTTTTTTATAAAATACAAAGCAAAAAGATCATTTAAGTTTTCACAGAATAATTAAATAGAAATAGTTTTATTACAGTTTCAGCTATACAATTTTTGTGCCTTTTTTAAATGTCCGCTTATTACAAACTTTAGGTGAAAAAAATATATATACATATATATGTAATAGATTGAACTCGCATCACCATCACCACCGGCGTCTAATACATATATATAATTTTCTTCAGCCAACCTATCTATAGAAACCAGCAGACCTATGTATGTACATATAAAAACCAACGTTAGGTGACGATGATGCGAGTTCAATAATTTTTCTTCAACCAAAATGTGCAGATGTAAAGAAACATGTCAGGTGACGATTGTGACAATGATACGAGTTCATTAATTTTTTTTAAACCAAAACGTGCAGACCAATGTATAGAAAACAATGTTAGGTGACCCGGTTACGGTTGTGTAATGGTGACGACGCACAGAGGGGTATTTTGCCAATCTAGCCGGACATTAGGCAAAAAATTTATTTTGAGAAATGTAAAAATTTAAGTATGCAACTCGACAGACAACAAAATTCTGCATCGTATAGTGAATTTTCAAGGCTATTGCTTGAGATTTGTCGTTTTGGGACACTGTTAAAGTCAGGAAAGTTGAGTATATCGTATACGTTTTTATTGACTTTAAACGATTTTGAGAGGTTTGCAATATATTTTTTGGTGGCTAAACGAATAAAGATTTTGTATTGATTTTTTTTCTGTGAAATGGTTTATTAGTAGCTACTTATGTTCATTTTTATAATTTTTTTTTTTTTAATTTTAATGACAAAAAATTTCATTCAAAATTAAAAAAAAGTTTTTTTTTTTTGTAAAATTTTTTGTAAAAAAAAAAGTGAAAAGCTTTTTAAGAGTGATCTCCATCGCGGCCCTAAAAATGTTATATATCACTATAAAATTTGCGATCTCTACTTTTATACTGTAAAAAAACAGCTTGCGCATAGGTGCGCCATTTTTTTTGGCGATTTTTTAAAAATTACACCTTTTTCTGTTGCTTCTTATCTTACATAGGTAAATACGAGTAAGAAACCCTTTTATATTGTTAAAACATTTTGGTTTTCAATAACTGAAGGTAGATGTTTTTTATTTAAATCATTGCATGTAACACTGTTATTACTTGTAAAAAAATGAGCAAAAAGGTAA
Organism: Phasia obesa; assembly: GCA_949628195.1. Taxonomy (NCBI): domain Eukaryota; kingdom Metazoa; phylum Arthropoda; class Insecta; order Diptera; family Tachinidae; genus Phasia; species Phasia obesa. Next base: position 4,174,918 of record OX451216.1, read on the forward strand.
AACAGTAGATACCTGTGCAGCTACGAAAATAAGTGTTATCCTCGAAAAGAAGCATATAACATAACGGAAACATGTTCTCAAATAAATATTCAAGATTTGCTTAACCATACTGCAAGTAGATTAATAACATATTTAAAAGATGTTGTATGTGACTCAAGAATAAAAGGATGTACCTCCTTGGAACTAATAAGCAAATGGGGCTGCGATAGATCACATCAGGCTCAATTTAAGCAAAAGATGGAAAATTATGCCTTAGATTCACATATATTTCAGAGCAGTTTCGTACCACTTCGACTGATGTATGATACAAAAGGAAAAAATATATTATGGCAAAATCCAACCCCCGACCTATTCGCATCAGATTTGTTAAAGAAGCTGTGGATGTAATCCAAGAAGAAATTGACTATGTACAAGAGGCCATTAGTACATTACAAAACACAAATTTTTCACTAGAAGGAAAGTTGTATGTCATAAAGCATACAATGGTATTTACAATGATAGATGCAAAAGTATGTAATGCCGCTTCACAATGAAGAGCTATATTTGTGGAGGTACTTCAAAAGAGTTTAACAATTTAAATATAAAAAGAGATATAGATGTAGATGCCCTTTCTTTCGGACTATCTACTTTGCACGCCAGAATTCGCCTATTTGAGAGCATATTACACATGTCATATAAACTGACTGTGAAAAAATGGCAAATAAAATCTGATGCGGAGAAAGCCATTGTTAAAGCGAGAAAAAAAATATACAAGAAAAATTTAGAAGTGAATTAGGGCTAGTAGTGGGTGTACCGAAAGCAGGATTTGGAAACACCAACGATGGTAACACTAGCAGAAGATTTTTTTCCAATCCTAAATTAGCTGCAGAAATAACTGGAATTGAATTTGATTTCATATACCGAATCAAGGTTATTATTGAAGTAATATCAAGTGGTCACAAAATCCAATTACACGAGTTTGCCGATTATTGCTTAGATACTGCAAAACTTTACGTTTCTCTATATGAGTGGCATCCTATGACACCTACAATGCACAAGATTTTAATACATGGTGCAACTGTTATGAATGAGGCATTGTTGCCTATTGGGCTATTATCAGAAGCAGCGGCTGAGGCACGAAACAAGCATTTCCGGCTTTACAGGCAGAATTTCGCTAGAAAGTTTTCAAGGGTTCACTGTAACTTAGATATTATTAATAGGCTTTTGATTAAAATGATTATTTTTAGAAAGTTGGCAAAAAAAATTTTTTTTTCACTGGGACGTTTTGGGGGTGGGATTATAGGTAGACCTCCCCCTGCCCATAAAAATAATTTTTTATGGTTTTAAGAAGTATAAAATCTATTTCTTTGAATAATTGCATTATTTTTTTAAATAATATTTTATTTAACCGCCCACAAAAGGGGCGGGGCTAAAAATGGCATTTAAGAATCACTTAAGTCCAACTTTAAGTTTTTGAACATTCTTTGACCTTAAAAGTTGTAATTGCTAAACAAAATACCGGGAAAATTAAAAAAAACTTGCATTTTTCAGAGGTAGGATTAGTTCTTCCAAGGGGAACTTTTTTCTCCTTGGTCCGATTTTTACTATTTTCTAGCTTTGACAGCCAATGACCATAGCAGATTTTTCTGCAAAGTTTAATTGACGTAAGTGCACTCAGTAAATTTTTAGAGCCAGTATAAGCTAAAAAAAAGTAATGTCCGGCTAGATTGGCAAAATACCCCTATGTGCCACGGTTACGGTTTTTGAACTCACTAATTTTTCTTTAACCAAAAAGTTCTAAACTTGCCTAAAGAAGTTTTCACTTCAAAAAACAATTTTATTTATATATTCTGCTTGATCGATATAAGGGTATGCTTTTCTCTCACGCCGGTGACATTAATTGGCTACCAAGAATATGAGATTTGATCCCGCTATATTTTTTTGTGAGGTTCTCTAAAGTCGCAAATCTATGCAATGGAATAGTGCTGGCAAAGTATTGAGTAGTGGGTACCGAGTACTCGATACTTGATCATTTTTTTTTGGGTACTCAATACACAAAAGTAGTTAATCCTATACTAGTATGTAAACGGAAGTGTTGAGTACTATTGAGTACCCAAATGAAAAGTATTGAGTTGTATCAAGTAATTGAAAGTAGTAGAAAGTCAATATAACCGAGGCTCTAATTCAGCCGGATATGAGTGAGAGACTTATTGAAAACTGGTCCTCTCGAATGTGTGCTACCGTGTGATACTGCAGCACAATTTGTATTTCAAATGTTTAATCACTTTGAAAACGCTACCAATGTTACATTAAGGGGTCAGGACACTTCAGTTTGCCTCAATATCAGCACTTAAAATAGTGCTGTTAACTGTTTTAACATTTGTCATAAATCCCTATTTACATCAATAAGAAATAAGATAACAAAACCATAACGTCGTCATGACAGGAGTCATTAGCATATGTACATATGTATGTAAGTATTCATGAAAAAGCTTGCATTATTAATATTTTTAAAGTAAACAAACATTTTTGTGTAAATTTACTGGCGATATACTAATAAACGTAAATTCATGCCCCTTCTATGTGGACCGCATCGCCTAACAATCAGACAATAACTTTGAATATTGAAAACAACTACAAGTGCCAAGACACACAACATTCAGTGATGATGATGCTAAACACTTTTGGCTCTAGAGCGCGCAAAAAAAAAAAGATAAATGAAAATAAATTTTCAATTTTGTTGTTAATATGGTTGTTGTTGTTCAAAGCGCCTATACTGTTTGTACTCGTATGTATGTACACTACTATGTTTATAACGTGAAAAACAGAAAGAAATTTTCACAATTTTCCAATGACTGCTTAAATTTCTGAAGTCTTGGTATTGAGATCGGAAAACTCCTTTGAGGATTTGATACAAAGGCAAAATTCCGCATCGCTATTACCTTTGATGTTTGTTAATAAATGATGATAAATTAATTCACACATACATACTTACCGATGTATAAATGCATATTTGCTTGATTAGACATACATCTACATACAACGTATATATATTCGTACATATTGTTTCATATTTAAAATTTTCTTGTTTTATTCATTGTGCGTGTGTGTGCTTTTCATAGAAAAAGGTCAGGTCATAGAGTAAAACCCTCTAGACTCTACACGTATGTTTGTATATTGTATGTTTTTATTTTTTTTTTGTCATTTCTAAGAAACCGAAGGAAAATTTGGAAAACTAATGGTGGTTGGTAAACTCACCCCTCGTTCATATATTTTTTGGCTTAGAGAAAATTTACTTTTGCTAAATGATGCGCAGCTGTTGGTTGGCTTTTCATTTTCATTAAATGTTTAAAGTGTAAGTGTTTTCATTTCTTTGTTGTTGTTTGTTTTCGCTACTTACACATACTTTTCTCTTTCTCTTCCCCTTTCGCTATCTTTGCTCTTGTAGCTTTAGAAAATGACACACATACAATTTTCTTCTTTGTTTTTTTTGTATAAAAGTAATATGCTTTTTCAAACGTCGTCTGCGTCCGTCCTTTATTTTCTCCTATATACACGGCAGATGTAGACGAATGCATATAAAAGTTTGTATGTGCAGATGAAAGTGTGTTGGTTTTTTTTTTTTAATTTCCCAAAAAATTATTTTCGTTGCCAATTTAATTTTGTGTGTGCGGTGACCAGTTTTTTCTGGGCTCCTGATACAAATTTCGCGTAATTTATTCAATTTGTTTTAAAGTTTTTTCGATAAATTTCAATGAACATTGTAAATAAATCATCAGCTGGCTATAAAAAACTTTATTATGTTTATTTTAAAATTTTATAATTTATTTATTCATTCAGTTTTCACATACTTAAAGTCAACTAACTAACAGTAATTACCCAATAGGTATATAGTAAGCGGTTGCATGAGCAAGCTCATCGAATGGGTATGCTCATAAGCTTATGAGCAAGTGGCCGTACTCGAACAGACTCTCGCTTATTGAACAAATTACTACTCATACCATACTAGTAGTAAGCAAAACTCTGTTCGTATCATAAGCGCAATGAGCTGACCAAGTAAAACGAACTTTCTATAATAGTGTGCGCCGTGTTTACTCGTCTCATATTCGAAGAACTCAGTTTGTTTTGCTGAGTAGTTGTGTAGAACTTTTAGAGAAGGCTTAGTGTGTTTTGCTTGCACTAGTGGTTTCGTGTACGTACGTAATGTTTTTAAAAACTCTGTGTTTTTTGTTTGTACACTCGAACTGTGTTCGTGTTTTACTCAAAGCACGCCCAAGTTTATTGTTACTATGCTCAAAATTTACTCATACCTGTACAAGCTTGCTTATGAAAACTACAAGCTCATCGCATTTAATTCGTTGTTCTTCGGTGCTTATTATTGTCCACTCATCGTTACTCGTGTTCAATGAACAGATATGAATGCAATGAAATATTATAATGAGCGTCTTATGAGCTGCATTATTTGTGCTTATGCAGTGCTTTAGTACATACATATATTTAGAAATTTAAATTGGCCGGTCCAGACAAACCTTATTTATTTAAATCCTTTATCGCCCATTGAAGGTCAACAATATAAATTTTTCTCAAAATAAGTACAAGTACTTCGTTCTTTATACTTCATTATATTTTTCACTTTATTAATCTTTTTATTTTATGTTAGTATTTATTTTATTACAGCTTATTAAGGTCGCTCCTAAAGGTATGCTACGTATTAAATATATTGTCGTTTTTTTTTTATTGAACGAAAGTTTTTACAGCAGCCTAAAGTAGCAAAGCCGCAAACCGATAATAATATTGGATCACAGAGTTGTCAGCTCGAAAAATTAAAAATGGATAAATAAGAATTTTATTGTAACAAGAGCAACATTTTGGGTTGGCGTCTTAAATAAATAAATGCTTATGGAAAATGATTAACAAGAGAAATCTCTTCATTGCTTAAATTTAATTTTTTTACTGAAATTGGTTCATTTTTGGGTACCCCCGTGCCCCCGTGTCCTAAAAGGGACAACCATACTATTTTCCCTACAATGTCTGTCTATCCATCTTTCAGATCCCTCTATCTCTGAAACCGTAAAAAATATGGCCGTTAGAATAGCAAGAAGTAAGGATGTGCCGATAGTGGCGTGATAGTCACGTATATGGCCTTGTTGTTGGAACCGTAAGAGACAGACACTTAAAACTTACACAGAGTAATTAAAACTATGATCGCTATATTAACATTTAAAAAAATAAGACTAAAAATTAAATGGTATTAGGATTTAGTAGAAAGTTTTCATTGTTTTTAAACCGAGTTTAAAATGGAGCTGAAAACGTTGTTGTTTGTTGCGAATTATTTGCTAAAACAGCGCTTCTAAAAATCGATGCGCTATTTGCCCCCTCTTCAAGAAATAACGCGTTTGTCTCTATTGGCCACAAGATAGCGCAATTATTTTCTCTGGGATTTTTCGAAAAAATTTGATTTATTATAAAGCACTACATGACCACAAAAGACGAAGCTCTTAAGACGCTCATTATAATACTTCATTGAATTCATTACTGTTCATTGCACACGAATAACGATGCGTGGACAATAATAAACAGAGAAGACTTGCGAGCTTTGAGTGAAAACTTAATTATTTATTTAATTTAATGAAAATATTTCTGGAAACGTAAGGCGATACTCTCCATTTTCAGGGAACTAGCTACGGCTAGAAAGACACTTTAAACAAGAAAAGATCTCAAGCTTAAAAAATTAAATTTAAAATATCTCAATAAATGTAAATGAAGTTTTTAAGCAAGGCTTAAGTTCATTTTATTCCATCTAGTTTGAAAGAATAAAGAAGTGTAATGTAATGCATTTTCCATTTTCCGGATCGCTACATACGTCTTTAGCATTCTTCGCATCTATGTATCTACTTTGGATGGTGTTTAGTTGTTAACATCATATATTTAACCAACCAAACTCAGACAAAAGAAAAAATTTATTAAATCATATATCGACGGTTGGTGTGAACGAGGTTTTTCTGCTCTTAATGCTTCCTTCCCTCTTGTTGCTTTACGCTTTAATAAAGTTGAGAAATATTGCAATTTATTCTCAAATTGACTGCTGTGTTGCGAAATATACGTTTGTTCAAAAATTGTTTTGGCCGAAATAAAGCTTTCACCGCTAATGCAAGTTTGTGCAAAACTTAATGAGACTGATTTGTGGATAACATTCATTTTTCCCGTCGCCGTATGATGCGTACCGACGAGAATGTGGCAAGAAAAGAATTTTGCATAAAGAACCCGGATTATACTCTTACAAGGTCCAAGTAATTTAGCAACTGAAGAAGCAACGGCTTCTATGTTTGCGCCTTACAGAAGCTCCAGTAGGACATCGAATTTGGCCGAAAAATCATCTTTTCTGACGACAAGCATTTTTATCTCGGCGGTTGTGTCAGTTAGTTAAATTTTCAAACAAAATTAGAATTTTTTAAGTACATTACACTGCCTACAAATTTCCTTGTCTCTTCTGCTTATAATAGAAAACTTAAAATTGTAGTATATTCAGTACCTCGTTTCTATAACTTAAATGAGAAATTTCTCACATGATATTATTATATATATCATGAACTTTTTGATTACTTTATGTTAGAAAGGTCATGCTGATTAGTATAGTGCAACCTGGCAAAGTTTTCCACTTTAGTTACAGAAATGATTTACTGTTTTACTATTTCTACTTCGCCAGATTTTTAAAATTATTTACCTTTGATACATATCATTTAATAAGTTTTTATTTCTCAATTATGTTCATCGACTTGTCAGTCAAATGTACATATGTATGTATGAACGGTTATGTATGCACATACATATATATCTACATGCTATGTGCCATATGCCTTTTCCAAAGTCGCTATTTCAAAGAAATCTTCCGCTCTCAATACCAGGAGTTCATAATAATGTCTCCAATAAAGTTTATTTAGTTTGTAGCCACTATTTATTAAAATCCTTAGACGTCATAATCTCCTGTTACTTAAAGCGGCAAAACTCTTTGAAAAATCTACACATCAGTGAATAACAAACAACTGCAATGATCCCAAGCCACTGAAAAACATTAAGGTTCGGTCGTTCGTTAGTTCGTTCACGTACGCACCGTTTGAGTTTTATTTTTCCTAAATTTGGGGTGAGTAAATGTAGTGCGTGCCAAATGAATACCAATAAAAACTCAACACCTCGGCTCTCTTTGATGCATTTAACATAGAACACTCAAAGAAATTTGCCGCCTTAAATAATAGAATAGAAGATTGGCAACTAAATGTACATGAGACAGTAAAAACACACTTTTAAAATAATGCTGGATACAGGACTGAAGCAGTAGATAAATGACTACTTGAAAAGAGAATAATCAAGATTTTAAACAATATTTTAATAGTTTTTTGTCACACAATTTTTTTTTTGTCAAATATGATAAAAAATATTTGAATTTTGTAACGTATTTAGTAACGAGTAAAAAACGACTGCAAATTTTTTAAAGAACATTTGAAACCGAAAGCAAACAAGGGCAAAGCTACGGCTTAAGCATGTTCAAGGACTGATGTAACGGAATTAAAAGATCAGAAAAATGCTTCAAAATGATAAAGAGCAAATTGTGCTCACAGAACTGAATTTAAAAAATAAACGGAAGATTGAAGAAGGAATCTAGAGATATCCGAAACATTTATTGAATTATTATGTGCACCAAGTCAAAGCTAACCATGATTCGAAAACAATCAAAGTTCAAATAATTTCGCATAAAAAATAAGGAACCAAAGATAAAATTAAGGGCAAAAGAGGAGCGAAAAAGCACATCAAGAAAACTTGCATAGTATGAAAGGGGACTAAAAACAGCATTTCGCGGAAAGTGTCAACCTTTCAAATTGTTGGCCTATCAAAGTCACGGAAACCACTGCCATATTTAAAAATGTGACTGTGTAGTAAATTGAAATAATTTTCAGTCTAATTTAATCGCAAAGTATTTAATTGAAAATATTTATACAGGTAATGGGTGATTTTTCAAGAGCTTTCGGATTTAGTTAAAAAAAAAAAAACATATAAAAATATCTATATTAATCGTGTAACTTCCTTTAGAAATGGATATCAGTAAATAAGACGGATGTTTAGTGATAGTAAAACTTCACTTTCGGCAACATTCGTGATTAAGATTAACGTCAGCACCTAGCCGTGTTGGCCCATATCTGACGGTATTCCTACCACACTACCGCACACTACACAATACAAGCGCAATGAAGCGACAATAGCACCACCTTTAAATGCCATTGTCCCATCATCGCACAAATACCGCATAGTGCACAATACGTACGCTTTAAGTAGCAATTTATAGAATATAGAAGTCTGGACAAATGTCCTAACTTCTTGTTTAGGAGCTGGAGACTATCCAACTCCTTCTCTTAAGAGTGCAAGAGCTCTCTTGATCAACCATGCACCAATTCCATGTCTTCATCCAAACCACAGCCACCACGTGAACCCCGAAGGTGGCTTCAACAACAACCGGCCACCGGTTCCCCTGGTACCATTCTTTTGGCAATGGTTTTTACAGATTCTAGTGTTGCCGGGGGACTTGCGGAAAAACTTCAATTGCACGTTATGATTATTTTTAGAACAGTGTTGCAGCGCCTTTGTTGTTGTTTAGTCGTATTAATTTGAAACCAGCATAGCCAATCTATAATTAAGGAGGACGGCGAAGGAGGGCGCTATAATATGTATTATTATAAAGAGTATTAATACATATCAGAAAATCGATGTTGTCACGACAGAGTATTGAACTCGTGACCATGCTTTAGAAGTCAGTGTGCATACCACTTGACCTGCAGCACCCTCTAGTTTTGAGTCTATAAAACAATCTTTATAATTCACTATTCGAATGGTTCATACGCTGGGTCCAATTTCGACATACTCTCTCCAACATATCGGCCGGTATCTCCCGAATAATTACTTCAAGAATTGGCTTCCAGTGCGTCAACCATTGCGGGATTGTCCCTATATATATGAGCCTTACTTAGCCCTATAAAAAAGTATATAGGCATTAAATCGCACGATGTAGGTGGCCAATTGAATGTAGCACCGTCTCGTTAAAACCATATGTCAGCTGCTATATTTTCCTCTGTCGACACTCTAAGTATAAGTGTTGCTGGTTTATGGTCCAATAATGTAAATTTGGTGCGAAATTTAGTCACAATATTCTGACAAGCCCCCTTAGAAGGTCGCCCAAACTGTCCATAAAATGGAAGAAGTGCACGATACTCTTTCTTAACTTGATCATAAAATTCAATAATCTGCAAGTGTTGTTCGTTTGTAAGTCGATTCATGGTTTTTTTTTTTTTGTATTCTAACCAAAAAGGGAATGGCAGAGTTACAAAATCAAAGCGCCAGGGTATTATATCCTTATCTTCTTCCAAAATCTGTAGCTCGACCTATACCTTCGTATAGGAAGTGAGACTTCAAATTCAGCCAGGTATAATTAAAATGAGTTTAATTGTACTCCTTCAATGAAAACTTGAATTTAATGATTCTCCATACCTAAAATAGTTAACTTTAATGCTTCTCAGTTAAAAAATAAATTAAAAATGGTGCTTCGACTATGTAGTTAAATTATAGACTTAATTGAACAGTAATTTAGAGTAACATGTTACACGAAAACAGCTGAGCTACCAAAAACAGTGTTGCCAGAAAAAAAGATTTAAAAAAATCACCCGATTTTTTTAACTCACTCGTTAGATAAGATTTAGATGACATGAGTTTAATAAATCCTTCTACTTATGCTTTCCAATCTAGTTTGACTCCTTACGATATATATTAATATATTTATTTAATAATTTTCGGAGGTTTTCACTGCTATTAATACCAGGATTTCATAAATTTTGTATGAATTTTTCACAAACAAAATGTCTAGTACTTTTATATGATGTCCTCCTGCTATTAAAAGCGGCAGAAATCTTTGAGTTGTTATCAAAGTGATTTGCACGCAAATCAAATCGCTTTGATCACAAGCCGCCTTGAATATATGAAAAGGTTGTACGTACGTTTTTTTTTCTCTCAAGTTGCACATTGCTGAAATGTTCTTCTGAAAATGGGGTGATTTTCATATTTGTATACGCTGTGTCTGTCAAATGAAACTCAAAACTAATTAAATACCTTGAAAAATTATTTTTAAAAGGAATAGAAGTGACATTTGTTATGATGATAATGAATGTGTTGATGATGATCTGTTAGCAATGCTTAATTGAGAATTATAACTAAAAAATTATTATTTTATATTTTTATCGTTTTTACAGATATGTACATATATTCTATTGAAATTTTGTGCTCAGCTGAAATTTTTTTTTTGGAGGTTGCCAATTCTTTACTGCACAAACGAAAGTAAATTGATTTCTTGCTTGAATTTCGGAGGTTAAAATAAATAAGTTATTAAAAAAAGTTAGTTTTTAACTAAACGCCGATTTATAAAGAAAAAATAAATTTAGGGTCCTTTAATTGTTCTCTAAAAGGTTAAATATTTTTTATTTTAATAAAATATATCAAAGGCAAATGCGGCTTTCAGTATCAGGAGCCCAGAAATTTTTGCATTTTTAAATTTTTTAGTTAAAAGAAATTGTATTCGCATAAATTCTTTGATCCTTTTTCCCCCTTTTTTTATCTCAATAGCATTCATTAAAGGATGGTTTTCATAAGTCAGTGTGAAGAGTTCTAAATACAGCAGAGCACAACAAAACCAATTGTTTGTTTATTGAAAATTCAAAGAAAACTGCCGCTATTCACAACAGGCAATCAGAATATATGGAATATGTGTACATATGTATGTATAAACGAGTACGTAAGTACATATACGAGTACATATGCAAAAATTAAAAATTGCTAAAAAGATTTAGTTTGCATTTTTAGCATTGAATTAAAATCAAAAGATAATTGCCCCTAAGGAAAATAGAAATGTATTTTATCTGCTCATTTTTTTAATAAACTACGAGCGGAATACTTTACAAAAAATTTTGTTCTTTTCTTTTTTCAGAATAAGGGTGGTGCGGTTTTTGTGTCGACTACCACGTGGCGGGCATTGATGCCGCTAATTTCAAAGAAATTTGTGATATCAGGGTTTCAGAATGCATGCACATACAAATGAGATCAAGTTGAAACCTAAAGATCACCTAATGCTAATCGTATTAAGCGGAATATCAAAAGTGTATGACAATTGATTATTTTCGTAAATTAATGATTGTTTAATTTAATGTTATGCTCAAAAAAGCGAATGAATGAACCTTTGAAAATTTCTCATCAGTCTTACAAATATTAGTGCAGGTTTTTTCAGTTACTACCAGAAAGTAGAAAAATCACCGAAAAACTAACCGATTAAGAACTGTTGCTACCCCTATTTTTTTTTTAGCAATTTATAGAGTCTTGAAAGGTTCTTTAGAATCAGCTATAACACTTCCAATCGATACTAATATTAGAAGGAGGCAATTTGTAACCTTAATGAATTTCAAAGCCTTTATCAGTAGTAAGATTGTATATTCCACAGGGACGGACATATTCTATTTTTTACCAACTAGGCGTGGCATATCGCACTGAAAAGTAGATTTAACTATATAAGATAAGATATATATAAGATAACATGAAACTACATATTTGTATGTTATTCGTTTTTAGATTTAAAAAAAAAATTAATAGGACGAGAAAAGTGGGCCCTATTCATAAAAAGTGAACAGTAATTATTATAATCATCGAATATCTAGAATAAAATATTACCTTAAAATTTGTCAGTGTAATATTATTTTCAATAACTAAAATTCCACCAAAGATCCTGGTCTCTTTCAATATAATTTGGCAGGAAGACAAGAATGGTTAACTGCGTTAGTGACAGACCACGGAAATTTCAAGTAAATCAAGTAAATCGCGGTGAAAAACGCTAAGATTGTAGAGCACATTATGTATGGATGTCCAGCATTCAAGCTAACAAGCTTTGGACCACGGGCAGACATATATTAAATATACATAAATGCTGTACAGACCAAAGTCTTAGGCAAATGTTAGCAATTACCATAGACTGTGTGATAAGGAAGAACGACGACATGTCGCTGTCGCTAGTCCAGAGTAAACGTCTACTTACATCACGAGACTCAATGAAAGTCAGGTCGAAAGAAAGTCGGATACCAGAAATCATTGAAGATCGAAGGAGGTCCAAAAAGGGGACCCATTAAACAGTGGTCTGCTTCTGTATCCCGTTATATATATGGTTGGTTGTCACTAAATATATATACGATTTTGGGTACGATAGGTAACACGATAAACTTTGTCCGGATCACTAGTTTCTTATAAATTTGATGTAAAATAAGAATAATTACTGCCATTTAGTTGTTATTTAAATATAATTTCCAAGTATAATCTCTATGCTTTGACGAGGTGCTCTCGGGGTAAATAGGGGCACCAGACGCTAGGGTTCCTGAAACCTGAATCTGGAAGAATAGGTCTGTTGATTTCTATCACGGGTTCTCTTCGAGGCCCGAACAGTGCCCAAAGGACATGTACCACGGGAATCAGAGACCCTCTCGTCTCTGTGACCGGTTAATGGTTAGGTTCCCTTCGGGGGTACATGTGGTGGTTGTGCTTTAACATCAATGTATGCAGAGATAGTGCATTGTGGATGAAAGTGTGCTGTTGCATCTCAACAGAAGGAGTTGGATAATCTCCAATCCCTTAGCAAGAGGTAAGAACATTGGTCCATGGTTTGCCATGTTCTAAATATTGCTACTCACTGTGACTGTGCGGTATATCTAGTTCGCTTATCGTGCCCTCTTTTACATACGGCACGTTATCGTAGGGTGTGATGTACTACACAGTGGGGGCGCTAGTCTACGCTTTTATTTCACTCAGTGGTAAGACCGCCGTCGGAGCCAACGCGGCTAGGTGCCGAGTCTATCTGGATCACATCTGTATTATTTTAAGTTTCCCCCGGGGGTACAATAATGTTACTGCTGCATATTACAAAGGTTTTGACTATGTGCTCTTGGGGAAAATAGGGAAACCAGACGCTGGGGTTCGTGGAACCTGAATCTGGAAAAAAAGGTCTGTATTATTACAGGTCCTCTTTGAGGTCCGACCAGTGCCCAAAGAACTGGTACCACGGGAACCGTTAGCCCCACAGAGACCATCTCATCTCTGTGACCGGTTATTAGAGAGGTCCCCTTCGAGGGTGGTGGTTCTGGTTTAAGATCGATGTATACAGAGATGGTGAATTGTGGATCAAAGTGTGCTGTTTGGATGGTCTGCAAAAAACCCCTTAATAACACGTTAGAACATGGGTCCAGGCTTGCCATATTCTATAAATTGTTACTCATTGTGCAGTATATCTAACGCGAAATATGATATTCCAAATAATTATTTATAGATTTTGGTCCCGATTTATTTTGCCTAACTTTTTGTCAAAAATACATCTTTGAAAATCATTTCCTTGTTGAATTCAGCAGAGGTAAATATTGGGCATTTATATCAAATGTTAAGCGGTCTTTTTGCTACCTTAGCACGAACTTGTCTCGTTTTTTGTATCTTTGCATTGTTTAAACCCAAAAACCCTTTCGGATATGATATTCCTAGTGTTTTTAGGGTTCCGTACACAAAGTGTAAAAACGAAACCCTATTGTTTTCGCTACAATGTCTGTCCGTAATATATAAACAAGTATAAAAAAATAAATTAGTCAAGTGCGAGTTACACTCACACACGTAGGGTTCCGTACTATGTTCAGTATAATTTGAAAATTCCAGTTGTTTATTTCTTTATGTCTTATGGGACACCCTTAAATTTTAAAATTAAAGTAATATTCGCGAAAATTGCATCATAATTAGAACACCCTTTCAATTTTAATATGTAATTGATTTTATAGCGGCCATGGTAATACACTTTCTATTAAAATATCAGGAGCCTACCTATTGCGGTTAAAAAAATAAGGTAATATTCGTGAAAAACACGTTACTAATGGACACACTTCAATTTTAAATATTTGTTATAGCGGCCGAAGTACCACATCTACTGTAAACATTCCAAGAGGGTATCTATTACGGTTTATAAAATCTTATCACTGTCGGAACACCCTTTAATTTTATTATTCATTATAGTGGCCATGGCAACTTCCTTTCTATAAATATATTAAGAGTCTACTTATTACGATTAAAAAATAAGTCACTATAAGTGAAAAATATGTCACTGTCGGAACACCCTTTAATTTTTAGTAATTGTCATATCGGCCGTGGCAACACATCTTCTGTACAAACTTTTAAGAGTCTACCTGTTACGGTTCAAGAAATAAGGCTTTATACATGCAAATCACGTCACTGGCGGAAAACCCTTTAATTTTTATTATTTGTTATAGTGGACATAGTTATTTTAATTACTTTAAGCTTAATTAATTTACATGATGTATCAGAGGATACAATAAATGCACTTTGACTTTAAGTGATTATATTTTTTATCTTCTTTAAATTTGCATATACTTTTATCGCACTCTAAGTAATAGTATTAAAAGAATCAACATACACCATTAATTAATTCTTTGAAATATCAAAAAAATTTAAAAAACACTTCAACATTTTTTCCCCAATTGTATTAGACCCTATCTATCATCTATCATTTTATTCATTCGTTTTGTAAAGCCTTAAGAGTTAACAACAACAAATAAAATTAATTTCGACCACCATATGCCGAAATTTTCAAAGAATTTTGCCGCTTTTTGTAACAGGCATTCAGAATGTGCCTAAAAACAAAAATAATAATAATAGTATTCCCCTGAAAGAAATAGAGCAGTTGTGCATTAGAAATATAATTTTTTCTTGAGTGTGACACAATATTACAAATACCAGATATACTTACATATAACTACATATGTATGTATGTGTGTATATAAGTGTATGTTATTGATGATGGCCTGCAATTATACCACAAAGTGTGAAAATGTGTAGCACTAAGGGTTTGGTTTTTCTTGCTTATTAACTTTTCAAAGAAAAGCACCGCTTTTCTACTGGGATAACAGAAAATTAAAGAAAAAATTGTACTTTTTGTGTTTTATTCATAATTGATGGTGCAAAATTACAGTTTTTGGCAGTTACATTGCCCTTTGTTGGAGGGTAATAAATTCTCGTCATGGTTGAAATACAAAAAAAAGAAATTGGATTGAATAAACTTTACGCCAGTTATATAATATAGACAAGGTCAAAATAGTTTTGTCATTTTTTTGTACGAGATTTATTTTGCTTTCTTAATAACATTTTTTTAAATACCAAATTTTAAGACTCTTACTTTTATAGTGCTTGAGTTATGGTTTATGTATTTACTTTATATATAGAGGTACCCATCCCTGGATAAAATTCTAAAATTTGTATAAAGCTCTAATATTATTCCAGACTTCTGTAAATAGTGTTTTTATCGATTTTCTCTTAAACATTTTAATTTTTTGCAGAAAAAACTATCCTATACTTGAATCAAGATACTGAGGTAATTCCTCACAAAATTTTATTTAAATTCAGTAGTTTTTATGTGGTGCAAAGACAGACAGATAGACCGACAGACAGATAGACCGACAGACAGATAAAAAAAGATTTAAAAATTGCTGTTTTGTTTTACATTTCGATTACTAACTGCACCAAAACAGCTTTAAAAGACTTGTATATTGTTGTTGCGAAACATAATGCAAAAAGTTGTCTTTTGAAAAATCTCTAAAGGAAATTAATTTGAAGTATGTAAGAGCGGTACGGCAAAATTTCAAGTTTTTCCTAACCAATCGAATACAATTGGAAAAGCTGTTGGTAAAAAGCGTATATATCGCTGTGATGTGACGTCAGCACGTGCCGCGAAGGCCTTATCTGACGGTGATCTTACCATCGAATAAAACAATACTGCCCCCTCCTCCCCATTGTACAATACAAGTACAACATTAAACACATAGACAACAGGGGCTACATCGCTATACGACTAGTCAGCTGCTGAATTATGTTGAAGACGACATACGAGGTACATACTTCAAAACTATGAAAATATTGTAGAAATACATATTTAACTTATAAAAAAAATTACTTTTTCAAAAAATACTTTTATCATATCAAAACAAATAAATATATTTGCTCAAAATCTTTTGATTGTAAATGAATTTGTATTTTTAATTTTGTGATATTTTCCTCTGTTGAATAAAATAAAATTGTCGCAAACAAAAATAGAAATTAGCCTAAGTTAGCTACAGCCACAACGGTGGTCGTGTAGCCATGTAGCTATGATGTCGTCAAAATAATCGTCCTCATATAAACGTGTGTATTTTAATTTTGACAGGTTGTAGTCGGTATTCTGCTGCCATCTATGTGTTTAATGCTTACCGAACAATCAGTAGAAATTTATAGAACATGAAAAGCCCAGATCCATGTTTAGGAGGTTCTTTTTTGGAGACCTTCAAACTCCTGACACTTTATGGGTGGCTTTATTATTGAGATTGCAACAGCACATTTTAGCCAAATTTGCACCCACCATCCCTGCACAGCTAGGTCCAAACCACAGCCAAAACGTGTATCTCGAAGGTGCGTCACTAATAACCGGTCACAGAGACGGATGGATCTATGTAGGGTTACCGTTTCTCGTAGTACCAGTTGTTTGGACACTGGTCCGGTCTTGAAAACCTCTGCAATGCATAGACCTGCTCTTTCGGATTCAGATTTCATTAACCCTGGCGTCTACCAGACGCCCGAAAGCACTGCGTCAAAGCCTAGGCAAGTACCACGATGACAATTAGTGCCTCCGAGGGAAGTGCTGATGGGACATGATGTGATCAAGACTTACTTACGTCAGTACCTAGCCGCGTTGACCCTATTCTGAAGGTGGTCTTACCACTGGATGAAATAATGATGTTACAAGTGCAATGACCGACAATAGCTGCTAAATACCATTATCACAGCATCCAGTCCTCCTCTAAATTAATAATAAAAGATTTTTCTTTTTATTTTTAATCCTTTGTGTTTTTCAGTTAATTCTTTATTTTTTGTTTTTTCTATTTGTTTCTGTTCTTAATCAGTTTAGTTTATGTTTAGTTTTTTGCATAAGTTTGTATTTGTGAGATGAAATTATTTCGAGTTTGTTTGATTTAAAATCGTATAATTGATTAATTTTCTTTTTGTTGCTGCTGTAGAATAATTCCTTATTAGAATTAATCTGAGTTTTGTAAAATTTTCTCGGTTTTCTTTTCTTATATTTATGGTTTTTATGGTTTTTATGCCATTTATGTTTTGAATATTTATGCTGAATATTAATAAATAGTATATACTTTTGTAGAATAATTATAATAATAATAATGAATAATTAATTTTGTAATTGTTGTATATATTACTCTTCCTTTTATTATTTTCTTTCTTCTTCATTTTTATTTTTGTATTAAAAAAAAACAACTCATTTTGTATTTTATTTATTATACATCAATTCAATGAACATTTAATACACATAATTAATTGTTTGTTTGTTTTTGTAAGTATAATTAAATTTATAAATTAAAAGTGTGCTGTTTTACATGATCAAATTTAAATGCATCATATTTTACATCGTATTTAATATTTCAAATTCATTTATGAATATAAAGGATTAAGAGCTTCTAATTGAATTCTCATTCATTCGATTTCTTTTAAAATACACTGAGAGATACAGAATTAATTTATAATAAAATGAAATAATGTGAATGTTTTTTTTTTGTGTTTGTAGCTTTAATTGTTTCAAAGTTCAAAAAATCATTATACTTACGAATTGTGTACTATTTTTTAGTATTTAGTTTTTAAACTGTCTTTCTATTTCGTTTTTGTTTTATTTATAATAAAACACCTCTAATCAGTATATGTATATATTTTCTAATATTAAAAACATTAATTTGTATATATATTTAATATTTTGTTTTTAAAACATTAATAAAAAACAAAACGAAAAAATTGCATGAAAGCCTAAAAAAGTTTATTAGGTTAATAATAATTTCAAATTTAATATTTAATAATTTAAATGTGTTTTATGTTTTTTTTATATATATATTTTTGCTAGAAATATATCAATTGTATAAATGTACAATTGTTTTGAAATTCGCTATACAACATATAATAATTGCTGAATGTCATTAATAAAAAATATTTTTAGTTCCTTTTTTTGTAAATATTTATTTATAATTTTTTGTAAAAGCTATAAATTTTTTAATAATTTACATTAAATATTTCTTTCTTTCTTGCTTTTTTATATATGTATTGATTTTTTTCTTGATCTGCTACGAATTTCAAAATCGTTTTCTTTTAAGCCGTTAATTTTTTTGTCAATTTAAATTTTTGCAAAAAGCTTTTTTTGTAAATACCGATTTAGCATGAATTATAATTTAGGTTTGACTTTAGGAAAAAGAATTTTCAAAAAATATTAAAAAAAATTTTAGCAGTTAAGGCGTTTCAAATAATTTTCTTACTTTCTTTGGAGAAACGAAGACAGATGTTAAAGTTAATTTAATTTAAAAAAATAAAATAAATATTTTGTAGTTGGCGGTTTTGACTTTAAAGCATATTATTTTATGGATCAAGCTTTTTTTTGCCTGAAATTTAAAATTTGCCGCAAAATCTTGAGTTTTATATTAAAATTTTTATAAAAATAATTTTTAAATTTTAACTTTATGCCAAAATGTTTAACAGTATGTTACTGATAACGTTACTGGTTACAATAAGAAGACCACAAAACTACCTTTTAGATTTAATATTAGCTTTAGGTTGTTCTCAGCTTTTGTTGTAACCGGAAGTAATATAAATGTGTATTTTGAAATTCTACAAGAGAAAATTGGCACCAAGAGCAAAATAGCTCACCATATGGCTTATACGACATAAGTTTTTCTTTAGGAGGCACATACGTCTTTCTTTTATAATAGGAAAAGGCCTTACTAGGCCTTACAGTTCTTAGCATCGTAAATTTTTATATCATAGATAGTTGTGCAATGCTTCTCCAACGAATCGCCAAGATCTGAGCTAGCTGAATGGGTCAAACTTTCTTCTCTAATGTCTTTATCTGAGAAACGTTTTACAGCTTCATGATAATGAATTTTCCAGTAGATTATTAAAGTTAAGAACACATGTATTGTTCCAAAAATCTATTATAATTCTTAAAAAGGGGGTCTGATAAAAACGTATTTATAACGAGATAGTAGCATATATACTATGTGAATGTGCTGGACTTAAAAGGAATAGAAAAAGATATCTTTAGGAACATCATTTGGATTCTAAGGAGTTTAAAATGGGTCTCTATCTTTTAAAATTGCATTCGTAAGAAGTGTGTTACAAGTAATGGTAGAGTTATAAGATCCATAGGGAGACAAAGTGCCTGGTGTTGTGGGGCTAGATTTCACCCTACTGCTATTTTTATTGTTATTAACTATTGTCAGTTTTTTTTAATATTAAAAACCGTCTATAAAATCTTTTTATAAGTTTTTTTTATATCCGTGTTAGTAATTTAAAATACAATTAAAACTTTAAAAATAGGTTCGTTTTATGGCACTTTCAAATAGGGAAACAGTTAAATTCTTCATTTCTAAATTAAATTAAATTAAATTAAATTAAATTAAAAAATAATTAAAGAATTTAATTTTTAAGCATTAAAAATAAACTACTGTTGCCATTTGTATGAGCTTTTTTGTACATAATATTTACAATTTTCCTGTACAGTGATGATAAAGTGATGAGGTTAATAAATATAAAACACAATAATATAAAATTTTTTTTTAACAAGAAAAAAAATTAAAATTTAAAATATTAATGTCAATGTTCATAAAATATATATTGTTAATATATTGCTAATGTAAGGTAAAAGTATTTATAGCTTTATTCATAAAATCGTTATTGAACAACTTTTATATCGAAATTTGTTTAATAAATCTGTCATGAATCAAAAATACAGAAAAGTATTTTTTTTAATGTGAAATATTAATAGTTCATATATACTTTTTTAATTAAAATTGTTCAGGTAGTTTTTTTTCGAATAGTATTTTTTAAAAAGTTTAGTTTTTATTTTTAGTCATTGTCATATTCGAGAGTAAGATTGTTATTAAAAGTCCGGTCCGATTAGGAACTTAAACCATTTTATATTGTGTAGATATTTTCTTTAAGCCTAAGTGGGTCGAATGATAATAAATTTTTTTTTATGTAAATAATTATAAATATAAAACAAATTTACATAATAAAAAGAAAAATAATGCGAAAAGCGCTATAAAATTTTGGAAATTTATAAAATGGTAAATTTTAAATGTACAAGCTTAAGAAACCCTTTTGTCATCAATGTTAATTAAAAATAGTGTTTGCGTTGCTATTTTTCTTCTTGTGCATAAAACGATTTGGAAAAAGTACAATATAGGGTTTTATATAAAATCCTCTTTTTAATACTTAAACTCAATTTATAAAAAAACAAAAAAAAAAAAAAACGTTTCAGACAAAAAAATTCTTAGAAAATTTAAAATAAAAAGACTATTCGAGCCATTTTTAATCTGAAAACGAGATTAAAGATAATAATTCATTTATATAAAAATTCAGGTTTTATTTTAAACGTGGTATTTTAGACGGAAATGCAAGGGACTTTAGCACAAACAAAAACACGAATTTTTACAAAAAAAAAAAAAAAAAAAATGGTTTATATATATACAACAATTTATTAAAAGTACTTTATACAAAACTAACCTTAATACATGAAAATGGGTTTAACATGAAAACCTGCTACTACTGCTACTAAAAATAATAATAATTATAATATAATTTATTATTATAATTGAAATTATAATTATATAATATATAATTATAATTATAATATTATATAATATAATTATAATTAAATTATTATTATAGATATTAAAATTATAATAATAACATAATTATATTATTGTTGTTATATTGGTAGTATATTTATAATTATAATTATATATATTATAAATATGATATTATTATAATTATATTATATTACTATAATTGTAGTAGAAAAAAACAATAATAATATTTATAATAAAATACTACTACTACCAATAACAATAATAGTAATAAAAATAACAATAACAATAACTCATATAAGCATACAAACAAAAATAACATAACTGATTAATCCAAAAATTATTTTTATACAAAACATACATTTACTCAAAAAATCATTTTGACCAAAATCCACATTTACGAAAAAAATTCTTTTTCAGATAATTTTTTTAATAAACCAAACCAATTATATTTTTATAGAAAAAAATCTTTTAGAGAAGTAATAAATAAATTTAAATTCAGAATCAATTATAATTGAATGCAAAAAGAAAAATATATTGTTTTAAAATTATTTAATAACATTGGTAAATCAAAGTTTTAAAATAAAAATCAAATTTAATTAAGGTCGTTTTACGGTAGATAAATTATCGAGTTATAAGCTTATACGATCAGTAAAAATAAGCATCTTTGCGCCGTCCATACCCTTGGTTGTCTGCTGATTTGTAAAGTTGTAGAAAGTTGTAAATTTTATTAACGGATAGAACAAAAATATTTCATTAAATAAATTTTCTAATCTTTTGTCCGTCTTTTGTTTTTTAGTATCCTCTTATGCCGCCTTGTTTAGTCATATAAAAAATAATTTTAAGTGTAAGTACTAATTTTTTACATAAAACTAGCGAAAATTAGTAAAAACAAATTTTGAACAATTTTTCTATTATTTGGATTTAATTTAAAAAATTAAAAATTATTTTTTCACAATAAAAAAATTTTTCACAATTTATATTTTTTTTTAAGTAAAACCAATATTGTTACAATCACCTAAAAATAAACTAAAAAAAAAGAAAGAAGTTTTTTTCTACTTTTGATTAGCCTTGAATGTTAAAATAAAACCTACGAAATTTTTTATACTAATCTTTGAAAATTCTTTTCCTAAAACCTTTTTTTTTTGTTTTGTTAAAAGTAGAATTTCTTTTAGTGTTAATCTATTGGCGGGTATGTATGAAATATATTTTAGGTAAAACGTTTATAAATCGATATGTAAATAAAAACTAAAGAAAAATGATTTTTAAAATATATAACAAAAATATAAAAATCAAAGTACAGTTTTTTTTTAATAAAATAACATTTATTTTTTTAATTTACACCATCATTTTGTATTTTTTTTTTATATTTGTGTTTTTTGAATTGAAAATAACAGTGAAACTAAATTTATTTTTTTTTCTTTTTGTTGCTAATATATATTTTTTATTTATATTTTGTTTATTTATTTTATTTTAATTTTTTCATTATAATTATTTAACTTTTTTTGCTTGTTTCTTCTACTTAACACATTTTTTTATTTTAATGATTTTAAATTAAGAATATTATTTTATTTTACCAAAGTTGTTGCTTTTGGTTTTATTTTATTTTCTTTGATTTTTTTATTAATCCTTGCCACAGTTATTGTAATATTTATTTATGTATTTTGATAGTGTTTGTAGTTTTTATTTTAATGCAACCAAAATATATTTTTTATTTTTTTTATTGAAATCTACTTTTTTATAACTATTTTTATATGAATTGTTTTAGTTAAAATGTTTATTAAGTGTTTGCTACTTTTTTTTAACGATTTGTCTTTTTAATATTTAGTTTATGTAATTGTTTTTATGGTTTATTTTTATTTTTGAAATACTTTGGTTTTTGAAGAAAAAAAATTAACTATTTTGTGCTTTTGATGGAATTTTTGAGCATTTTTTTATTGTGTTTTAATATTGTTTTATAATTATGAGTTTTCGGATTCTTAGAAATTGTCAATTATTATATTGTTTTGTTTCTTGTATTTTTAGCTGCCCGAATTTAATTGCAAATTTGTCAATCTTCTTAACGTAATTTATATTTTAAGCCTTTAAATAACTTTGCTTCTTTTAACATTTCCTTGCAAGAAGCCTACCTTATTTGCAACATAAATTGACAATTATTCAATTTTCGTTTACTGTTTTTAATTTACTGCATTTATTTTTTAAATAAAGACTTACACTAGTTTTTTTTAACGATTT